>SNQJ01S0074888.1:0-23204 GCA_010110895.2 Picea sitchensis
GAAAAATGTAAAATGGTTTTTACTGAAGGAGTAGTCTTAGGACATCATGTTTCATCTGAAGGGATTAAAATGGATCCTGCTAAGATTGAGGTAATCATCAAACTTCAACCCCCCAAGACTCAAAGAGAGGTAAGAATCTTTCTTGGACATGCCAGATACTACCGATGATTTATTGAGAATTTCACAAAGATTGTTGCACCCATGTTTGGATTGTTGATAAAAGATGTTGATTTTCTTTGGATTGACCAGTGTCAAACAACCTTTGAAACTCTAAAAGATAAATTATCTATGGCACCAGTTCTTAGGGGACCCAATTGGGCCCTTCCATTTCACATATCCACTAATTCCCTCAATATTGCAATAGGATGAGTATTAGGGAAGAAAGAATACCATAAGTCTTATGCCATTTATTTTGTGAGTAAGAAATTGTCCCCTGCCGAGTTAAACTATACAGTTACCAAAAATGAATTCTTGGCAGTGGTCCATGCCATCATTAAATTTTTCCATTATATCACAAGATACGAAGTATTTGTACATACAGATCACTCTGCCATTAGATTTTTCATGAATAAACCCATTACTAATGGTCGAGTGACTAGTTGGCTCCTGTTATTGCAAGAGTTCAATATCACCATCCTTGATCGACCTGGAAAGGATAATTTAGTAGTTGATTTTATTTCATGCATACAACATGAAGGTGATGATATTCCTGTTGATGATAGTTTTCCAGATGAGCACCTCTTTTCTCTCTCTTTAAATACCCTATGGTTTGCAAACATGTCAAATTATTTGTCTACTAGGCAGTTTCCAGCTCATTTGTCACCTCATGAAAAATGTAGAATTATCATGCAAAGCACTAACTACTCTTGGGTTGGCCATGACCTTTTTCGTACTGGACCAGACTTGATTATTAGTAGATGTTTCCAAGAATATGAGATACCATAAATCCTATGAAGTTTTCATGATGGACCATGTGGTGGCCATTTTTTCAACAAACATACAACATATAAGGTATTACATCCAGATTACTATTGGCCTAGCATTTTTAAGGATGTTTCCAAATATGTGAGGAGTTGCGATAGCTGTCAAAGGATAGGAAGACCCACATCAGCTGATGAAATTCCCTTACATTCCCAATTTATGATAGAACCTTTTGAGAAATGGGCCCTTGATTTTGTAGGACCAATTTCACCCATGTCTCGTAAGAAGAATTATATTTTGGTTTGTACATATTATGTCACCAAGTGGGTAGAGGAAAAAGCCTTATTTAGGGCTACCGCAAAATCTGTTGTTGAATTCATTTATGAAGACATCTTTACCCTC
This sequence comes from Picea sitchensis, assembly GCA_010110895.2. Taxonomy (NCBI): domain Eukaryota; kingdom Viridiplantae; phylum Streptophyta; class Pinopsida; order Pinales; family Pinaceae; genus Picea; species Picea sitchensis. The sequence continues at coordinate 1,324 of SNQJ01S0074888.1, forward strand.
TTTGGTGTTCCTCATGAAATTGTTACAGACCAGGGTGCCCAATTCACTTCTTAGTTGATGAAGGAATTAACGGAGAAATATGGGATCAAGCATTGCAAGTCTTCTCCATATCACCCACAAGCTAATGGTAAAGTAGAGTCCACAAACAAAGTTTTGGAAACTATATTAACCAATATTGTTCAATTACACCATAGGTATTGGGTTGATAGACTTCCAGAGGCTTTGTGGGAATATCGTACCACCTGGAGAAACACCACTGGGCATACCCCCTACGAACTAGTGTATGGAAAACAAGTACTTCTACCAATAGAATTCCAAGTAAGGACTTTTCATATTGCTACCCAATTGGGATTAGAACTAAATGAGGCACAGAAAAAAATGATCCCTAAAATTGAATAAGTTGGATGAGATTAGACAAGATGTTATCCAATGAACAATGTTAGTTAAAAACCAGAGGAGAAAGTGGCATGAAATTTATTAAGAAGAAATAATTCCGACCTAGTGATTAGGCTTTGTTGTTTGATTCCCGATTTAAAACTTTTAAAGGAAAACTTACCACTTGATGGTTGGTTCCTAATGAGGTAGTTACCATGTATGATAATGGGGATGTTAAGATTAAAACAATTGATGATGGACAAGTCTCTTTCGTAGTGAATGGACACTGACTTAAACTTTACCACAGACCCATTTCCAAAGAAGATTTTCTACAAGGAATGTCAACTGACAAGGCAATGGCCTTAGTGGATGGGGAAGTTTCTTCTCCCTCCCCCTATTCTTGAAACGTTTTTTGAATCCTGATTGTACATATGTAAATAATTTAAAGTGTGTTTTTTTTTATAAACAATTTTAGATATTTCTGTAGGTATTTATTTCACCACGAGTGGACAATTTCAAGGAGACAGAAAGGGAACTATTTTCCTTCGAAAAAGATATTTCTATATTTGAACCTTGTTGTCTTCTTAAGCATTAATTGAATAATGAATTTTTATTATTGATTGTTGTGAATTAGCCATATTTTTGCAATATTTTTATCTTCCTTTTTCTCAAGGCATCTTTAATGGAAGTTTATCTTAACCTCCACCACTAAAGGATATAAGGAAGTGACACCTTGTCTTATCAAACCTAGAGGTTACTTGCAAAATTTCGCCAAGAAATATGAGTAGGTGAGTAAAGTATATTTATGAGAGAGTAGAAAGAAGGTCTGATTAGTAGTTAGCCATGGAAACATCACTATAACTTCAAAAAACAAAAAAGTGAGTCGAGCCTGAAGATACCTTTTTGTTATTTTCCAATGGTACCATCCACCACACACTAAAAATGATTGATTATACCATATATTTAGATAGGCTACATCCACTTAAGTACTCCTTAGATCAAGAAAATATATAAGGAATACATAAATAAGAGTCATCCTCTATCATAAATACCATCCCAGTCTTAAAAAAAAAAATTCAGAGATGTCTCCCCATCTTCTTGCAAAAAGAAATCTTTATATAAAAATATTAAAATATGGTGGACCAGTCTTTGTTGTAAAAGGGTGTAAGAGGCTAACCCGACGGGATACTAAATAGGTCTGCTAGAAGTGAGTACCGACCTATGGTATGACTGGGGAAACCCATCAGAGTACTGAACAGACTTGTTGGAAATGAAGCATTCTACCTAGCGAGGGTAATGATATGACAAACAATAAATAAAATTCCTAAATATTAAAACTTTTCCTGATGTACGACATTACTTGTAGACAAAGATGAAAAGAAGTATGCATGGTTGATCAAAGGTTAATGAACTCCATAAATATTCCATTGGGAGCTATCTTTAAGACTATCCTAATACTCTCTTGCCTATCTCTTCTGAACTATATGTAGGATGTTATGTCCTACATGCGGGGCCATATTTTAACCGTCTCATCAGACTAATGTGTGAAATTTATATCTACACTTGGCAGGCTGTAAATCTTAGGCTATTGGGAGAATCAACTGGTTCCCTATATTTTTTATTGTGAGGTGTCACAATACTTAGGAGTGGGGGAGGGGTTTCCTGAGTTGAAAAATCATAAACACTACCCATATATATTATAATTCATGAGAAGAGAAAGTAGAATCTCTATAAAACTTTTGTTATATTTTTTTCACGATATTCTGGGCTCTTATATCAACATTTGTTTTTATTAAAAAGCTAAATTATATACTACTGACATCACTGTGTGTTATAAGCATGTTGTACATTTTTTTAATGAAAGATTTCTTAACTAGTTGTTTGTGTCAATTACAGATCAATGACAGACTATTAAATGGTCACTATAGATTTGTGTTACACGCATATGAACAGACGAACAAGTTATTTAACAGAGGAAAAAGTTTTTTTATAGTGTTACAAGAACAATGACAAGGAAATTAACTATGGATCATTCTATTGACACTTATCTTGTGCATGCTCATGTTCACCATGACTATCAGAAATTACCCAAGATGAATGTTATGGGTGAATGTCCATTATAATGGAGATAATTTCTACTTGCACAAGAGTACCATATGAAGTGCCATATGGAGTGCCATATGGAGTTCCGTTTGGAATAATGGATGGGGTGCCATCTGGATGACCAGATGAAGATCCATATGGAGGATCGGATGAGGTATGCATATACTGTAAATGAACACTATTGCATGCATAAATGATCGTTAGAATTGATACTCCTATTGCAATGGTAAGTTAAGATGAATTGAATGGTATGTTGTTAAAATTCATGTTGATAATTAAACTACAAAAATTTAATGCATTTTTATGATCAAATGTCCAAGTCGAAGACTTGGACATTGATCTAATTCTCACATAATTGCATTTACTTCCAAAGTACACCATTCAAAGTTAAAATGATGCGCAATCATAACCATACATGGATATTGTGTGTGATGAATTCGCTCACGAATTCAACCGTTTCCACCTTAATTCCATTAAAAAACGAGTGTTTAGGCCCAATTGCCATTCCACTCATCCTCTTCTTGCTATGTCGCGCTCACCCTTTTCCTGATTCCTTTATTCTACACATCCTCTACGTTGAAACCATGCCTAAATGCTATGAATCTTCCTCCTATGATGAGATTTTGGCCATTCCCGAATTCACAGAGTGTAGAGAGATTTTCGTTCGCGTGCGGTGGGGACCATTCTTGGCTAGTCTGTAGGGCCATGACGATGGAGTCTCACTACAATTCTCTCTTGGTTTCAATGGGAGGATGGTGCGCATAGGGTCTCTGTCCTTCTTGGTCTCTCAGGAATCAATTTCCTCAGCCACAAAATTTCCACGAGTTGGGGATCGATGGTTCAAACACCATCAATTTCCACGCTGAAGCTATAACAAATTATTTAAGCCTAAATTTCAAAACATTTCTAGAGCCAAAGGGTATGAAAAAGAATGTATCAAGGATGAATTGATTAATCTCCTAATCATAATTACAAGGATTATCACTTGTGAAGGTAGGTACTCTGTTTTCAAAGATTTTCATTTTCGTCTGTTAGCCCATTTCCAATTTAATAAACCCTTGAATTTTCCTTTCTACTTCTTGAAAACTATTGAGAAAATGTCTTCCCAAGTTCATAAAAACTTTTCCAACCCTCACAACATTCTATTCCACCACGATTCATCAAATTGCTTGTCATAATGGAATTGAAAAAACATGGCAAGACATGGGATGAATTCCTCTACCAATTCTCAAACCCCCATCTCATAGTCAAGACTAGAAAGAGATCAATTGATTTAGGGGTTGTTAATCCATCTAAACCTCATGCTCCAAAGGATTCAAACCCTCCAACTCAAACTATCTCTCTGTCTAATCAAAAGTCCAAGAAAATTGTTGATTCCCCTGCAGCCTCATCGGGTAAGAAAACAAAAAATCCTATTGATAATTCCCCATTGCCTTCAACATTGATCCTCAACCTAAGAAGTTACAAGATGCATTTCAACAAGACTTTCCTTCAGTCCCTACAAATAGAAGAAGATCCAATCGGTTCAAAGGGGAATATTTTCAAAGAAGTACCTGAAGTACAAGTGGAAAACCTAATGTAAAACCTCCAAGTACTTCAGATCATATCCAATTGTCTTCTGATCTTAAAATCCCCCATAAAAGACTCAGAGAATTTTCTGCATAAGAGTTTGAGACTGATAAATAAGTTAAATATGAACATATTGTCTCTCACAAATACTTCATTACTCCTACCTCCTAGGTGCCTACATCAACTTCCAAATTTGATATATCTTATACATCCATTAAGGGATCCAAGCCCTCTTCTTTTGAACCATCTGATCATACCCCAGTTATTAAGAAATTGCAACAATAAATTGCTCAGTTGCTTCAACATTTGTAAGAGAGAAAAACTATGGATAGGCATATACATCATGACAATGTGGTATTGCAAGAAAAAGTGAATTCTTTCCAACGATTAGTTGATCAAATGACCACCACCAATCGCAACCTCCCGATGCAATTGAAACATCGTAAAAGGACCAAGACAAAATCCCTAGGAAAAGAGGGAGAAGTTTCTAAAGCATATCCACCCCCTCCTTCATGAGTCTAGTTATGTCAGGTGATTTAGTGTTTTTTGTAGAGGGACCTGCAAATCCTTAGGCGTGGGGGTAATGTTGGGTTCACATTTTGATTATTTTATTTCGATGGCCAAATACTTTTGCATGTGATATTACATATGCTATGCTTCATATTAACCATTTTGAAGGATTTTGAAAGGTTTATATATCAATTCACCATGAATTCGCACCAGGTATGTATAATTGGTGTTTTTTGCAATGATTTTGTGATCAATTCAACTCAGTTTGATGTTTATGAAGATATAATGTATGGTTTTCTTACAACAGGGTGGAATCACAGTCCAATCCTCCATTTGGTACTTCATCTGACACTTCGTTCAACACTTGATCTGACACACGATATGGCACTCCATCCAGCATGCGATCTGACACTCGGAGCACATTAGAGAAGGAGGTTCGTACATTGGCGGCCTTTGATGGATGAATCGGGGATCTGGGTTTTGTGCCCCCTCATGCCCTCCAACTACATAGATCGACACACCTCAGATTGGGCAGTTGCAGTGATCATTGAGTGGCTCACACAATTGTTAGAAGATGTTGTTATTAGAACTCATTTAATGAGTTTACTATTTTTAGAGGAGGTCTACCCTTCCAGTGGTCGACCTATCAAGTTGTAATAACCTATAAATACCACTACCCGTGGCATGACTGAGGACAAAATTTTGGTGTTTTGATACATACATTATCTCCGATTTTGTTCCATACTTTGTTTTCATGATTAATGAATGTATTGTGATGATTTAGCCTCTGCGTTTTTCTATTGGAGTGTAGCCACAACCTGCTAGGGGGACCACCAGTGGTCTGGGTAATTTTGTATATCAGTATATATTTGCATTCATCTTGTTTCTTATTTAAATTCTGAAATTGCCTCTTTACTGTATGAATTTCTCAATTTTAATTGTTGTGTAAATTTTAATTACAAACTGTTAATCTAATTCATTTTCCTTAATTGGATATTGTTTGATTGAACTATGTATATCATAGAAGGACACCCATGGTTATGTGTAGTTTTAAGGTTGTAGGAGCTGGTCAATTGTAGTGTTATGTCTTTTTCTTCTTAGCTATAAGTTATTGTGCACAATACTAATTTCAATAGGTTCATTGAAGTCTTGATTAATTACTTTAGTTATGGTAATTTTGAGAGAGCATTAGTTTATATTGGTTTATTTGTAGCTTTGACATATTAGTTGTTTTAAGTTTTGATAGTTTTAACTTAGATAGGTTTAACTGCAATTTCAACTATTCTCTGTAGGTCTATTTTGTTTATTGATTTTGCCTCAGCATGATAGGATAGAAATAGATTTTGGATTATGATTTGTAAAATCATTTTGGTTAATTTTGAAGTATGATTTTTAATGATATATTAATTCTTTTTAGATTATGAATTTAAATTGTAATTTCTAGTTGGCATTAATCAAGAGTTAGAACTTTGCATAGAGTTAATTTGAATTAGGATTTTTAATTATCAATTTATGAGTTTATAATATTTGCATGAGTTAGTGATTTTGGATAAAGTACTTTTTAGGAGTTGATGATTGATGTATAATGTTTAGAGATCACATGGATTCCAGAAATACTTAGTGTTGTTTCTATGATGGAAAACATTTCTTTAGATTGCCTTATCCATACTTTCCATTTCTCTGTAGAAGTCAGCATTGAATTAATTCCTCTTGAACTGTCACTAATATTCAGATTCCATCATGATGTTATTCGACACCGAAGACACAATCATCAGCTTTGAATACTTTGCTTCTTTTTACTGCAAGCTAGAAATAGTTTTGATCAATTATAATTTGAATACAATCATAACACTTGTAATTTTGATTAAGTAGATTAAAATTTATTCTTTGCAAAACATAAATAGTTATGATTTCTTTTTAAGAATAGGGTTCAATTGTCAAAATAGTTTTGATATATTAGTTTCTTACTTTCTCAGATATAGATAGGTCAAATAACTCAGAAATAACTTACTTGTTGTTGCTTACTTAAAAAGCGATTGAATAGATTAACTAGCTTTGAAATAGACTGCATGTTATTTGCTTATTTAGAAATAGTCCATGGTTTATTGTTTAAGATTACTTAGGGTAAATAGTTCATAATTCTAGAGTTGATTAAATCTCATTAATTGAGGGTTTCTTTACATAGAATTTGCTAATTAACTAGATTTGAAAAGTCATCTCTTTAGAATTGTAGATTGGACAGAGTGTTGATCCCTAGGGTAGACCATCTCCTTAGTTAGACAATCCTTCCATTATATTTCCTTCCTTGGCTCATACAGTGCCACAACTCTAAGTTTATTTACCCCAGGTTGACAATTTAATTGAGGGAATTAGTGCATATATAATACCCATCACAACCTTTGTAGAGTATCATGGAATTCCACCAACTTAGACATGATATCCTCACTCTGTGCCTCAGCTACACGTACAATATCTTCACCCCTGTCCTGGACTTTGTCATCCACTAGCTCAACCTCATCCTCTGTAATGGTGATGATTAGAGGCCTCCTATGGTATTTCATATTCTTGCGCGTGTCCTCTTTCTGCGTTTTAGTTCTCTTTGTATGTGAAGACTGCTCCCCAATATTATTCTTCTGTGCATCCTCCTCTTTAGGTTGCGATGTTTCTCCATTCTTGGCATCGCCCTTGAATTTTTCCCTCGACACTGTTTCTTTCCTCCTGTGATTTTTTGTTTTTTCACTACTTCCTGATGCTTGAGCGCACTCTGCAGCCTTTTTGGCATTGTCAGCTAGGTTGTTTATCTGTTCTGATGTGCCTTCTTCTGTTTGATCCTTGGGTTTGGTTATTGTCTTTGTTGTTGGAACCTTCCACTGTGAGGGTCATTCTTTAATGATCCAATCAACCTATTCTATGGATACACAACACTTCTTCTCAAACCAGTTTTTCTTCAGGTCCCTTGTGCCTTGGATCCACATGTGATATTTGGATGCCTTAAACATATAAATCCCTTCATACTCCTAGACCACCTCAAAAATAATTCTCCATACATTGGTTGTTCTCTATTTTATGTCTTCCATAACCCTAAAAAATATTGTGTTATTTTCCTGTTGCTTCTTAGTATCCTTGGCTTTCCAGAGGGTTTCGTACCTTGTTGCGTAGCACTTCCCATTCCTGTCTATAAAATATGAGAACTGTGGTTCCTTCTAGGATGCCAAAGCGATGAGGATGAAGATCCAGGAATAATGGAACTAAATTACATTGTCCTGCGCATCCCTACAGTCGATCAAGAATTGGTTTAGTAGGTAGGATTCCCAGCTGAAAATTACCCCTTTTATGCAATGCACAACTACTTCTATAACTCCTGTTGGTGCCTCTTCTCTTATGAATTTCCTCAAAAATTTATAATACATTAGATTGTTGGCAAACCTCATCATGGAGTCGTTGATGTCTTTGAGGACTATTCCCCGATTCCCCCTATTTGTTCCAAACTACACCTTGGTTATCTCTCCAATTTCATTTTCTCGTGCCTTATTCTCTAGGTACTCCTTGGGTTGTGCGCTAACTGTGGGAAACCCTGTAATTTTGGCAATCAATGCCACATCAATGGGGACTGGCCTATCCATTCACAAGATAACTCCATGAACCCTGGCAAGAGTTGTTTGATGCACAATCCCACATTCTTACCACACCCAAAGTATGGTATTTCCATGAGTTTCATGATCCCAGAATTGTAGAGCCATGTTATCCACTGCGCAGGCTCTAGGGTGGGTCTTCCTAGGGGTCTGATCTCCCCCATGTCCTCTAGATAGGTTTCCTCTGTGAGGTCTGGAAACTTTTCCACGTCTCAAACATAATGGTCTTAGTACCTCAACTTTGGAACTTTCCTGAGTATATCCTCCACTATGACCACGTCGTTCGAGATGTATGGGAGTGTAATCTTTGCAGCATCCTGCGCTTTTCTTTTATGGAATACAGATATGTGGCCTTCTGCCACTGTTTCTTTCATGCCATCTTCCTCCCCCTCAATATCTAACTTATTTCTAATATATTCGACCAATACCTCGTATGCTCCATGTCCTTGTTGTGGATCCTTCATTCCCTCAGTTTTGACAGGTTTTTTGAGATTAGGGTTTGTGTTGCCATTTAGGTTTTCAAATCTCTGACCCATTTCACCTTGTGTACCCATCAAGGTTTCCTCCTCTACATTTTTTGGGCTGAACAAATATATTGCTGAGGATGTGACATCTTCCAATTCAACCAAATTCTTGGGCTTTGGCATTCATTCTTTCCTTTTTCCCTCCTATCGAGTAACCCTAGTATATCGCCCTGGGGCACCAACCTTCATAGGTGGCATGTAGGATACATAATGTTCAATTTATCTCTACTTCACACAATTTCTCCTAGGTCATGCTCTTCATTTATCTCTTTGCTAAAAAATTGCTAAGTATCAAACTTTCCCATGGTTTTCCCTCTTTATAGACCCGATCATTAATGTTTTGTCATATTTTCCACTTTTTTCGATCATTTGTGCAATGTCTAATTTTTCTTGCACGCATTCTTCCAAATTTTGTTGCACCATTTGATTTTCACTATTATCCCTGTATCGTGTATTCCTCCTAATTACTTCTTTTTGGATTTTTCTTTGTTTTCCTGTTTTTATTTTCCTTTTTCTTCTTTTTCTCCTTTTTATGTCTTTTCATAAGTTTTATTTCCTAGTTTCTACTATAGTACACTATACACATGACCTCCTTACTGCATTGCAACTATCGAGAGTTAGTAGGTCAACTATCCCTAAAAATTTTGAGTCAACTAACATTCACCATTCCTTCCAGTTATTCTCCTTTCAAGTCCTTTAGCTTCACATATCCTCCATATGTGACATACTTCACTTCATATGGCCCTAGCCAATGCATTCTCAACTTACTAGGATGTTGCAAAATTGTGTTGTCATAGAGGAGAATTAGATCTCCCTCCTTAAATCTCTTCTTCTTAATGTGTCTGTCATGCCAAGATTTTTCCCTTGCTTTTTTCACCTCTTGATGGAATCGTGCTAGGATCTTGTCTTCTTCCAGTTCCATAAGTTGACTTAACCTTTCTTGTACTACGCCTCGTTCTATAATATTTGTAATTGTTGCGATGCGTAGAATGGGTATCAAAACTTCTAATGGAACCATTGCTTGTTGTCCATACACCAATATGAATGATGTATGTCCTGTCAACTTCTTGCATGTAGTCTTGTACGCCCATAAAAAAACTAGTATTTTTAAATCCCAATCATCTATGTTCACATTACAAATCTTGGTTAAGGCATTCTCCAAAATCTTGTTGAAATCTTCTACTATCCCATTTTCCTAAGGATGATATGGTGTACTCTTATGGTGGTAGACTTAAAACTCCTCAGTCATATCTTGGATGGTATTGTTAATAAAATGGGTGCCTTGGTCACTCATCAAAATCCTGGGACATACAAATCTTGTAATCACCTTCTCAAATAAGAAGTGTGTTGTTGTCTTTTCACTACAATCCTTGATTGGTGTTTCTTATGCCCATCTAGTTAAGTATTATGTCGCAGTAATGTTGTATCTCACTCCTGAACTTCTTGTTGGTGGATTAATAGGTCCGAAAAAATGTATTTCCCACTTGCCAAATACCTGAAGACTTACTTGGGGTCTTAGGGGAATCGCATCCCTCCTGTTGGGTTTGCCAACTTGCTGACAGACATCACAGTTCTGGAAATCTTCTTTTTCATTATTATGAACTATTGGCCACCATAAACCTATGTGCAATACCTTATACGCGATATATTTTCATGCATAGTGTCCTACAGTTATACCTTCATGAGATTCTACTAGTACCATGGGTCGTTCATTCTCCATTACACACCTTCTCAAAATGCTATATGTGCCCAGCTTGTATAAGTGACCTACAATGAGCTGATAGTGTGCATCTTTGAATACCATTTTTTTCTTTTGTGTGGTACTAAACTCCTTTGGCGCAAATCCTATGCTAAATAATTCAATGATATCAACAAAGTAATCATTAGCTATCTATAGTGAAAATAATAGTGCATCATGGAAGTTGTCTTCTAAGTTATTAGGTTCTTCTCCATTGGTTATCCTTGATAAGTGGTTCGGTCCTGCACTCAATTTCCTTGGTTTAACTATTACTTCAAAGTCAAATTACTGGAACAATAATAGCCATATATAGATCCTCCCCCCCAACATTAGATTATTGACTAGATATTTGAGGGAAGAATGATCTATAAACATTTTAAAGTGCTTTCCCAATAAGTAATGTCTGAATTTCTGCAATGCATATACCATGGGTAGACATTATTTTTACGTTGTGTTGTAATTATTCTATGATTCTGATAACTTTGTACTTTCAAAGACTATAGGATGATCTAAGTCACCTACTCCTAGATGCACAATAATTTCTCCAAGTTCTATTGTTGATGCATCTACATGCACATGGAATGTCTTTTCCCAGTCTGAAAACACTAGAATAGGTGTTGTCACCATCTTCTCCTTTGGAGTATCCAATCCCTACTGACAATCTTTGTTCCACTAAAATTTGGTGTCCTTATTCAGTATGTTTTCCATCGGCATGGTAATATACGCATACCCCTTGATAAAATTCATGTAGTACCCTATATGTCCAAGTGTGCCTCTTAACTAATGCACTGACTTTGGTAGTGGTAAGTTCATAATTACAACAATCTTAGAAGGGTCAACCAATAACCCTTTTTTACATACCACATGTCCTAACAGTATCCCAAAAGGCGTGTCGAAGATACATTTCTTGATGTTTAATGAGATCTAACATTGCTTGCATTTGTCCAACATTAGTCTTAGAACTTCTACATGATCTTTCAAAACACTTAAAATAGTCTAGTCATCCTAATATACTTCTAACAACTTATGTATGAAATATTTAAAATCAACTATGAACACCCTTGAAAATATGGTTGGTGCATTCTTCAGTTCGAAGGGAATAATTGTATATTGATAGTATCCCCATTCTGTAGAAAATGCATTCTTATGCCTATCCTCTAGAGTTATTTTTAATATTATGATAACCTAAGAATCCATCAGTGAACAAATATGCTTCCTGGCCTCCCACATTCTCCAAGAACTCATTTGTAAGAGGGGTAAGGAAAGGATCATGTAAGAAAGCATCATTCAATTTCATCAATTCTACACAAATTATTATCCCCCCTTGTTTATTTTCCTGGAATACCATGGGACTAATCCATTTAGATTCTTCCATTGGCTCTATGATACTAGCTTCGAGCATTTGGTCAAGTTATGCTTTCACTTTTTTCTTATACACTGGATTCAACCTGTAAGGTCTCTGTCTAACAAGTCTAGCATCTGGTTTTAGGGGTATCTTCATCTCACCCAACTCACCTACTATCCCTTTAATCTCTATAAATGTTTCTGGAAACAAGTCACTATATTCGTGTAGTAATTTTATTATGATTTCTAGTGTCTTCTTGTCCCAATAGTCTCCAATGATTTCTATTTTAGGGTTTTATTCGGTCCTAATGTTTACTTTATTGACCTTAATTGGTGCAGAAAATGCCTCAGAATTCAGATATGGACCTTCCACCTCTCTCTCACCTTCAATATTTTTTATCTGAATGTTGAGCGGATCATCTTCATTGGGTGCTTCCTTTGTGACATGGTAACATGAAATTAAGTCTTTGATTGTATGTATGTTCTATTGTTGATATTATGTTACAATTGCCACTTCAGGTTCCTCAAAAAATATCATTCCATGTATCAGCTTCAGGGATGAATCAATATTGGGTTTCTCACGCTCAAATGATAAAGTTACCACAAAATTTTCTTGTAATACTATCCATTTTGTAGTGCCTCTACACATTTCCTGGTCTATGTACTAGTTCCCTGGTATCCCTTCTATTGTATGAATAAATTAATGAAGCCATTCTTATGGTGGTGTCAAACTCCATTATGTTCTTAATTTCTCAATGTCTTCAGCTTTCCTCCCTCATCCATCATATTTTTGCAATGTATTCTTCCCCTTTTCTGCGCCAAATCTAATGTGCAGTAACCTTACACTGATACCAGTCTTGAATTTTTTTATCTTATGTGCACCCCACCATATTCTAGGTATTTCCTTGAGTGCAATATCGAGGGCTAACAACCTCTTATTTCACAAAACTTCTTCCTTGTAATTTTTCAAGAATTCCTCTAATTCGTTCAAACCATGAAAACTGGAAGGTTCCCTTATCTCTGTAACAACCCACCTTACTGCGCAGTCTATTCTTGCACACCTCCCTGTGGAAATTTATTGTAGTCTCCGCTGCCAGTTTTTCGAACTTGTATCTGAGTCTAAGGCACACGATGTAATGGTTTTCCAGCTGAGTACCCCATATGCAGTTGTCTTGACATAATATTCTTCTCGTGCGGTAGTTCTATATAACTGATTTATTTATTCCAAGTATAAACATGTTTCCTTTACAAACCTTTCTCCTTTTGAGGGATCCAATGGTGCAATCACTCTATATTCACCTAATTCAAAAGTCATTTTCCATGTCTTCAAGTTGATCACAACCAGGTTATCAAATTCCCAGTCTAGTCCAAGTAATGTTGGGTAGAGTGTTGTGCCATCTACTATTTCTATAACTTTGAAATATGCCACAATGTGCACTCTATCTAGGTCTACTGTCATGCCTTAAAGTCTTCCAATTGGTAACACTCTATTTTGATTTTCCAATTTCAACTAGACAGGTGAATATCCTAATGTGGGTTCCCCCATACACTAAGATGTCTTCTTAGGTAAAACATTCACTTTAGAGCCTAAATTAAGTATGATATCTCCCATATTAAAATCCCCAATGTTGGCATTTAACCTAAATTCCCTACTTGTTCTTCTTCTTGTATGGAAATGATTAATTGTCTTTTGTTCTTACTTACCTTATACTTATATGTTGCATCTTTCTAGCAACTTTTGTAAGACCTTAATGGATGATGGATCATTCAACAACTTGACACAAGATTGCAGAAAAATATTTATGTTACTTACTTTCTTTGAAGGTTGTCCTTTGTTGGTGTGATCCATTGAGGATGGAATCTAGTACATTGGAAGATCCTGAGTTTGTTGCGCAATTGATGTAGATGCAATATTCTCTTTTAGAATATCATGTTTGGCTTCCTTAAACGTCTCCTTTTTGTTTCCACGAGTCAAAATGCTTATGTGGCTCGATGTTCTTCTTGACCCACTGGTGTTGAGTTGGATCCTTTTTTGTTGCATCGGATCCTATTTTGGCTCCTCCTCGAAGACTATGTTAATATTCTTCCCATATTCCCTAGCTTCTACGGATATCCACTAGACATTATGATTTTTTTGGTTCCCTTTTTCCTGAATTTTTCCCAATAATGCTGGGCAGTTTTCTGTTTCATGGTCTTCTGCACTACAATACATACATGTCGCAAGTGGAATTTGATAGTATCTTGCATAGTGTCATGGTTATTGAAATTTGTGGCAGACTATTGGCCCTCTGCCTCATCCAAATCCTCCTCTTCCTTGACCTCCACCTCTATCTCCGCACAGTGCATTGTATTGGGGTATCTGGTTATACTGCGAGGGATTATACTGTGGTTGTGCATTGTTATACTGCAACTGTACGGGGTTGAATTGTGGTTGCACATTACTAAAATGTGGTGCATATTGGCATGTCATCATCTCCACTTGCACCCTGTAGGTGTCTGAAGTTATCTCTCTCATTAGTTCAAGCGTTCTACAGTCCTTGTCATCATGACCCACTGATTTGCAAAAAATGCAGTAAGAATGTTTTGGCACTATCTTATAGTTATGCATCATTGGAAAATGATATGGATCATGCTTGTGTGTCTTAGAAATTTCAAACCATGGTCCTCCTATTGGAAAGGGGTTTGGAACCCATGTTTCTAAGTATTATGAAAAGGTTGGACATTCATTCTTATGGTTTATTTATGTCCTTCATAACATACACCAAACACATTCTCTCTTCTCTTTCCCCTTATTTTGGTTCAACTGAAATGTCAGATTCTTCAAATCTTGTTTCAACTCTTCTATTGCTAGATTTGTCTGTAGATACTGGTTTTCATACAAACTCGAGTTCATTTGTCCTTAATCATATTTCAATGTCCACCTTCGTTGGATTTCAGAGCATGAACATTCCCTTCGATGTTTTCATTCTCCATTCATTTTTCAACAGATCCCTTCCACTCAATCATGTGTAGTTCCATCCTGCAACAGAACCATTTTTTGGACACTTGGGATGACCCGGGTTGTGATCTCAATAGGTTTCCAACAAAACCCTCAAACTATTGGCCCTCCTGGTAAATGACAAGGAAATGTTGTGTAGAGAGTTCACAATGCAGTCTCACCCAAGATATATTTATGGGCGACTACAATACTCAAGTTTTTGCGGTCAAGGAAGGGATTGCAACTCTAATATGATATTTTCCTCATGCATCAACATTATTATTCATTCATCTAAATCTACTGTTCATTCATTCATCTAACTATGCATGGATGCAGTCATAATCAACTTTAATCATTCATTATGTAACTGATAAATAACATAATAGTAAAAAAATCATTCATGACACATAACACAGTATATTTACCATGGTTCACCCCCCCTAGGGATACGTCCACAAGTATCTATCTCTTCTTCTCTTTTATTCATCTTTCTTCAAAATATGCATTGTGCGCATTACATATTTTGTCTTACAATAAAAAATGATGGTAAGTACCCTTTGTAAGGCGGACTAGACCACACCAGGCTCATCATCCTATGACCTAACCCTCAATAAATTATCTTATTCATACCAAACTATCACTCTTTCACTAACTAACCAATGACTCATCAACAACCTCTACTTATACCACCCTAGGTCTTTGTTTATACTATTCTACTGGCTTATAGACATTACATTCATGTCCAAAACCATAACCCTAAAATGACTATGTTTGATTGCATGTGTGCCACGCTGCTTTTCCTCCTTCAGCATGTTGTTTTCCCTTCTTTCTCTGCATGTTTCTTTTCCACCACCTAAGGCACGCAATCCAAAAATAGGCATGTGCCCAAACTAAAATTATCCCTGTAAATGTGTTAAACGTGCACATAATAGATCTAGATAAACAATAATACACACATTTGTAGAGAGAATTTGAGAAAGAATAAGAAGGAGAGAAAGAATGAAATAATTCTCATTAACCGTTGTGAATAATGAATAATTTAGACATGGTATAGTCTATATAACTCAATGAGTGTGCACCGGAGGAGAACCAATGCGCCATAGTGGTGTTCTAGAGTGATATGGACACACACCAATAGTTACAAGAGTGAAGTTCCACCTAGTCTAGAATCTCAGGAAGTTGTGGGAGTGAACTACCACATAGTTGAGTTAAATAGTCAACTAGTCTTCAGTTCACTGACTAAACAGAGAGTAGTGAGGAGTTAACTCATGGAATCAAGGGTAATGTGTCAGTCTAGTGATGATCCCAAGGAAAGTGCACATTATCTAGTGATGATCCTAATGTTGCATGGTGACAAAACCAATGCAGCATCTAAACTCAACTCAACTAGTAAAACTGAAGTGTCAACTGAAAGAGAATATTCTCCAGGTGGAATATTCTCCCCTAAAATATAGGAGACTCGATAATGAATAATTATGACTAATAAAAAAGGAAAAACCTTAGGAAAAATAAATCCTAGGTGTGTGTTAAGTAACTCCAACACCCCCCCTGAACATCACTATGGTGAAAATAAAGAATGGGTCCCGACAATGAGTCCATGTTAGGTACCCAAATACAAAAGATACACTAAAATAAAGTGAAGAAAGCAGGGATGATTTTAAGGATGGAAATTTATTTTAAAATGTAGAAACCTTGGCGAATCTTACTAATCCTTCATATTCCAACTATAAAATGTTTGGTGATATTTTTCTTTAAATATTCTAATTTCTAAGGATTTGATATAGTTTATATAAAATTTTGGCGATTTTTAAGGTAAAATAATTTTATCCTATAGAATTTAGGCAGATCATTTTTAGAATAGCGAATCTTTTTTTGGGAAAAAACATGGAAAATTATCCCATAAGAGCAATTTATCCCCTAAAATCATCCATGGAGGAAAGAGGGAAAACCTCATGGGAACTCCCCCCCCCCCCACAAGGCACAATGTATGTAAAGAGAACTATAGTTGCTAGGAAACGATGTCCTTCACTCCAAGATGACTTTGTAGAGAATGGAACTTTTGCTCAGTGAAGGTCTTGGTGAAGATGTTTTTCGTCTGTTCTACTGAAGGACAAAACTGTAAGTCGATGATCCCCTCATGTAATAAGTCCCAGATGTAGCGCATTTGGATCTCGATGTGCTTTGTCTGCTACCTCTGAACTAGATCTCTGGAGAAATTCAAAGTGCTTTGGTTGTCACACCATATGATGATCAATCAATGAAACTGAATTCCCAACTCAGTGAGAAAATGTTGTAGCCACATAGCCTAAATGGTTATGTTAACTACCCCTTTGTACTTTGCCTCGACTGAAGATAGAGAAATGGAAACTTGCTTCTTTCTCAACCAACAGATAAGCCTAGAAACCAAATTGAGTGAGTAACCAAATGTGGACTTGTGATCAGTGTGATCGCCAGCCTAGTCGAAATCAGTAAACCCGATGAGATCTAATGTAGTATCTGATGCATAATGAATCCCAAAGGTTATGGTGCCATGTAGGTATCAAAGGATACACTTTGCAACCTTCTAATGTATCTCATGCGGCTCCTGTATGAACCTGGAAACTACACCAACTACATATGAGAGTTATGGTATGGAGTGTGTGCGATACAACAAGATCCCCACTAGCTTTATGTACAGTGTGTTGTCAACCAGTGGAGTCTCCCTGCCATCCTCAAGTTTGACCCCTAATAGGAAAGGAGTTGGAGTAGAATTGCAGTCTGTCATGTGAAATATCTCAAGGATATCTCATGCATACTTGGACTAAGATATTTTGATGCCTAATGCATCCTGACTGATCTCGAGTCCAAGGAAGAAGTGTAGTGGACCCATGTCCACCATCAAAAACTGTTCATGTAGAATCCTCTTGACTATAGAAATTGTTGAAGTCGAGCAACCGATGATCAACAAATCATCAACATATAGAACTAAAAGTAGAAGTGAATCAGTTATCTTGATCATGTAGACATTCAGGTCTGATTTATAGCATACAAATTTCTGTGACAATAGGTAGGAGTCCATCTTGGCATACCATGGCCTTGAAGCCTGCCTGAGGCCATAAAGGGACTTCTTCAGTCGACAGACCAAAGATGAGCCCTGCATAAATCCACGGGGCTACTCCATGTAGATATCCTCAGAGAGATCACCATGAATAAATGCATTCTTCATGTCCATATGATGGAATTCCCATCCCTTGGTTGTCATAATGGCATGTGCCAATCGTATGGAATCCATCTTCGCTACTGGAGTGAAGGTATCATCATAGTCAATACCATGAACCTGTTGAAATCCTTTGGCGACAAGCCTAGCTTTGCATCTTCTAATCTGTCCATCCATTGCGCTCTTGGTCCTCTAGACCCATTTTCATCTGACATGTTTCCTCCTAGAATGAAGGGGAACCAAATCCCAAGTCTGGTTCTCGAGGAGGGATTTGTACTCCTCCTGCATGGCATATTCCCAGAAGGGATTTCTAGCAACCTTGCCATAAGACTGTGGATCTGAAGACTGAACCAAGAAAAGATTCCTAGAGGGAAATGGTTCAGTGGCAGTGAGTGAAACAAGAGGCTCCTCTAAATCAGATCGAGTCCTCCTAGTATCGGCTAGATTACCAATGAGATCCCTTGCATCCTAAAGAGTAGTGTGTGCCCACTTGGGCCTCTTCTATGGCTCTGCAACTGCATATGGATTATCTAACTCTGCATTTGATTGTACTGACTCTGAATCTAAGTCATCTAAGTCCTTTTCATTAGAACTCCCTTTTGAAGAAGATTCGGCATGTGCATTCTCATCATCTCGGACAGGTGGAAGAATGAAGGTGTCTGAATGCGGATGCTGAGGTACATGCGAGACACTTTCCTTGAATTGGACACTACACTCAATGATGAGTCAGTCCAAGGAAAGATCAATAAGCCTACATACCTTCACATCATCAGGGTTTCCAACAAAAATACAATCATTTCTTTGTGGATCAAGTACCTTCCTCTTTTTAAAGGGAATCTGGGCCCATGCACGTGAACCGAAAATGTGAAAGTGAGTCACTTCCGGTTTGAGGCTGCTCCAAGCCTCATATGGGGTATTATCCTTGACAAATATATGGGGATATATATTTTGGATGTATGTTGCACAATTAAGTGCTTCGTCCCATAGTATTTGTGGTAGTGACTTTGCATGTAACATGCAACATGCCATCTCCTTTAGAGATCTTTTTTTCCACTCAGCAACTCTATTTTGCTGCAGAGTATAGGGAAATGTGTTCTGCAATTGAATCCCTGCCTCATGGAAAAGATTATGGATCTCATAATTTACATACTCTCCCCCATTATCAGTTCAGAGGACTTTGATATTCTTTTTGAACTGTGTCTCAACCAGGGCTTTGAAATCTTTGAGGTGTTTAAAGACCTCTGATTTTTTCGTGAGAAAGTAGATCCAAGTAAAATGTGAGAAATCATCAACAAAAATGAGAACACACCTCACTTTTATGTTGGATGGATGCGGAAAAGGACTCGTAAGTTCACTGTGGATCATATATAAAGTTGTGGAATCTCTTCAAGACTTTGCTTTGTCGAATTTCTCTTGAGGGTTTTTTTCGAGAACACATCCCTCACATAATCCCTTTGAGAAACGGATGTTTGGTAGACCATCAACCAATATTTTCTTTCTAAGTTGTTTCATGTATCTAAAATTCAAATGTCCAAACCTTTCATGCCATATCCTATTACTTTCATCAGCATAAGTAAGCAGTAAAGAAGAATCAGGTTCAATGAATTCAAAAAATGTATACAATCTAGACTGATGACTTGCCTCACTGGTAGCATCCCTGGAGTTGGTTTGCATGTCGTATATGTCCAAGGAATTTGGTGTGATTATAAATTTATTTTTGGTGACGAAATTCGTCATCTGATACATGGAGATAACATTGTTGTAGGAAAATCTCCCTGCGGACAGGTAGATCGCCTCTAAGAGCTTGACCTTAACCCTAGACATAAAAATGCTTAACATGGACACTGACTTCCTTTCAAATCTATCTAAACTAATACATGAGAAGGAAGGATAATATAAGTACCTCTTTATCGACGTTTGTCCCTGCACACTCCGAGTTGCGCTCCAATCCTTTTCTCCTCGCTGAGTTCTGCAGACAAACAAGATACGACTACTTCCTACTCCACTGATATTAGCTTGAAAACAGATCTATCAATTAATGATAAGTTCATGTAACATAAGACACAAACTAGAAAGAAACAGGCCAAGCGTTTCATATTAATGAGAATAACGACAACAGTACTTACAATCGTAGATGCGAATGCGACAACTTCGTCAAGTCCCCTTTGTCTAACCCTTGCTCAAAAGATCCACAACTTGGCTGACAACAGCTTCACTGATCACTTCTCCTTTGGCTGACTGTGTGTTTCCTATGAGATCATAGGTTTCATGCTAGCCATTCTTCCCATTCCACCATCATAGAGCTTGCTTATATAGGTTGGGAGGAACCTAACGTCTTGAGTTATGTTTAGAACAAGTTGGGAACCTCCTCCTTAGATCAGGGATCTGTTGATGAAACCAAGAATTCGAGTACAAATGCCTCCTAATATAGAAAGATCCTTTCCTCATTCTCCTCAACGGGCTAACAACTGACCCAGATTAGGGAGCGCTCCTTCAAAAGGGGCATCAGAGCGCTAGAATGCTCCCTGAGAGGCTTAAGGGGAGCGCCAGTGCTTCAAACATGGGCAACGCTCCTTTAGAGGGGTGAGGAAGCGTTATAATGCTCCCTGAGGCCTTATAGGGGAGCGCCAACGCTCCTAAGGCTGTGTTAGGGGAGCGTTCACCCTCAAAACTCTTGATTGGAAGCCCTTTTTAGGTGTTGAGAGTTACCTGACTCCAGTGAACCAGTTCTCCTTCTTCAAACCAAGTACATAATATTTTTTAAGTGTCTCCTTAGTTTCGTCATCATGGCAGTATGCTTAAACAACATTTGTGACACTTTGTAACCAACTTGTGACACTTGCGAAAGTTGTAAGGAAGTTGCGACACTTGCGACAATTGAGAGGAATATGCGACACTTATCTAATTGAGCAATTTTGACGTGTAACAGAATGCCCCCCAAAGTATGAAGTTAGAGGATATGAACTAATGACTGAAATAATTTGTAGACATTCAAGAAAGGGTATGGACTTGGAGAACCTGACGAAAGCTTCACACAAACATCCAACAAATATCATGACATATTTCAAGACCCAAGGCAG
This sequence comes from Picea sitchensis, assembly GCA_010110895.2. Lineage (NCBI taxonomy): Eukaryota > Viridiplantae > Streptophyta > Pinopsida > Pinales > Pinaceae > Picea > Picea sitchensis. The sequence goes on from SNQJ01S0074888.1 coordinate 22,372, forward strand.
ACATACCTATGCTTGGGTGATCGAGACTTGTAAGGTATGGCCGCCATAATATACACTGCGGATCCATAATTGTATTGATAAAAGAGTATAGCCACCGAAGATACAATGTGGATCTATACTTTGATGACTTGAACTGATCGTAGCCACGAAGAATACACAGTGGATCCACGAGATGACAAGACATGGCCACGACCAATACAAAGTGGATCTATGTAACAATGTATGTGTTCTTTGTCCAAAAAACTCCTTCGGAACTTGGGAGAAACAAATATCAAAGGGAATTACTCAACCCAGGGTGTTCTTACCAATCCCAGTGCGATACGATTCTAACCATGTGAATAGATGTCTTGATGTCGAACATGGCAGAAACCACTTGATTACCGGTCAATGAGGTAAATCGTTAACAAGTGCGAGGGAGATCACCATTAATGTCAATGATTCCCAAGGTACCTTAGTACATTCCATAGAACGTGAATAGATGAGCTGAGGTCGAACATTCGTGGAATCATTCGATCAGAGGTCAATGGTGTAAACCCACTGTCAAACGTGAGGAGGCCTGCCATTGAGGCATGCTGGTCCCAAAGTACTAATTAGTTTCTAGGTCTAATTCCTGGATAATGTGTTGAAGTCGACAGGAATAGACTCGTTGAGGGAGGGCCTTGATGTATCCCCCATCAACGACGTGAAACTCATATAAAGATGTAATTGGTAGATCAAAAGAACATGGACTGACACGGGTTTTGAGACAAGATATTTGAGATGGTTGACTCTCGAGGCGGATACTTCCCTTGAACACTGAGGCACAACAGCGAAACATGACATGGACCAAAACT
>SNQJ01S0074889.1:6988-19456 GCA_010110895.2 Picea sitchensis
CTCTAACTACAAAATCCATACAAAACAATAATTGTTTTCCAAGCTCATATTTCTTCATGTTGGCTTGCAATTAATTGTGGGTTAATATGGCATTACCATATTACAATGTAATATGGTAATCCCATATTACATTTTAATATGGCAATGCCATATTACAATGTAATATGGAAATGCCATATTACAATGTAATATGGCAATGCCATATTAAAATGTTATAATATGGTAATGCCATATTACATTGTAATATGGTATACCATATTACAATGTAATATGGTAATACCATATCTCGTGTAATTTTTTTAAAAAAACTTAATGCCATCGTCGCAATATCGATGATAGTTCGTCGAAAAAAAATTGCATTTTGACCATCGTGGCAATAGCGACGAACTTTCGTCGCAAGTTGCCACAGGTTTTCATCACACATACAACATCTTCGTTGTAAATTTGGTCTTGATGAATCAATGTTGTTGCTATTGCCATGGGTATTTGTCGCAAATTGCCATGGTTTTTCATCGCACATACAGCATCTACATCGTAAGTTTTTTACTTGTCATAAATTTTCGTCGCAATTGCGACAAAATTTCGTCATAATTGCCACGGTTGTTCATTATACTTACGACGAGGTTTCGTCATAATTGCGACAATGAAAAGGGTTAACCGAAATTGAAGGCGATGACACATGGAGAGATAATTTTGTCGATGTTTTCACGCACACCTGGATCATCGATAGAGCGACAAAATTATTTTGACGAAAAAAAAACTCAACTTTCGTGGAAATTGAGATGGATAAGTGTGGCAATATCAATGAAAAATCATCGCAAATTTGGTCATATGTACTAGTGGTTGTTGGCTTTCGATATAAGACCTAGTGAATGTTTGGGGATTCTTCCTCAGTTTCCTATCACCTTAGGTGGGAAGACTATCCTAGTCTATATTTTAGTGGTGTCGAGCCCTTTAGACTTTAATATTCTTCTCGGGAATGATTATGTATATGTGATGAATGTTGTGGTGTCTACGCGCTTTCGTGTGATGCATTTTCCTCACAACGGAAGCATTGTCACTATTGATGAACTTTCATCTAATAATCACCATCCTAATTCGAATTTATCTCAAGTTTCCACTTTGTGTGTTCCTAGTTTTCAAGTAGAGTCTTCCCCGCCATGGGTGAATTATGTGGTGTCTTATCCTCGGTGTAAAATTGCTTCTGAGAACAGATATTTATAGTCATTTTTTCCTTCTTGAGACAAGGTCTTAGCAATTTATCATGTGGCTTATCCAATATGGGCATGGGAGCCCTTGCTTCCTCCTGTTGGCCCAAGTAATCTAGCATTTCCTCTTGAGTTTGATCTTACTATTTGTGTGACCTTGAGCCCTAGTATTTGTGATTATTTGAGTCTGGGTTTCCTGAATGTTGAATTTCCTTCAGATAAGGCTATCCTTGAAGCTATGATTATGATTTTTTGACCTCCTCTTGAACTGGGAGATTTACAGGTTCATTATTGAAGAAACCCTTGGCTTGAGCTTAGTGATGGATTCTATCTGGAGCACTATTATACATATTCTACAAGGATATGTAGTGTTATGTACATATTGTACTTTTAGGGTTTTTTTTTCAAGTTTCGTATCCCATAACACTTGTTTTTATCATAGATTTCTATATTCGACTTATTAACTTTTGGGTGAGTGTTTTTGTTCTTATATACAGGACTTTGAAGACAATTTTATTTGGTACATTTTCTTCCATGTCATTCTGTTCTTACAGGTAACGATATCGAAACTGACATATAGGTTTGATTTCCCCCTCCATGCATTTTTTCATTATTTGTTTCTTGTTTCATTTTTTCTTAGGATCAACCCCACTGAGCTACGACACAGAACCTTCTTTGTTGTTTAGAAGTTTTTTAATTCACATGGTAGAGCCTAGCGTTCATGCGTTCCCTAGTTAGAACCTTGTTCGCAGTTTGGCACCCATACTAAAATACTTTCATAGGTTCAAGAGCCCTGTTTAGTCCTGCCATGACTTTGTGTTGAAGCCTCATATATTCATCTCAATCATTTTTTGGACAATACCTATAGGGATCCATCATATATTTGTTTCTACATCTGTTGGCATTTGTTTACTTCTTCGATAGGTATTGTGCTCCTTATTGGAATATAGGGTAGGTTTCATTCCACCTGCATTAATATTTTATCCATATCGATCACATATTTTCCATAGGGTCAACCCATTCATTGTGACATTATAACTTCAATCTAATCTAAAGGTGTCATTTACGGATGGTAGAGCTTACCTCTTCATGGGTTCCCTAGTTAGCTCCTCATTAGCCATTTTTTCACCCATGCTACGATTTTTCCATAGGCTCGGAAGCCCTGTCTATTCCTCCCATGACTTTCGTTGAAGCTTCATATCTTCTTCTCATCTATTCTTGTTAAGTTACTAGTGGGGCTTCCAAAACTTTGTTGTGATGAGTTTCATTTGCATTGCATATTGACTACTTTTGCTTTTCGGGCCTAATGCCAGCTTCAACTTGTTGTGATGTAGCCAATTGTTTATGCATTCTCAGAAAGCTACCAGCCTTCCAATACTATCCTTTGTGACTTGACACCTATATCCCTGGAGGAAAATTTCCCCTGAGTGTCCATATCATGTACATGCTTTCCTTGCATTGAGCATAGGTATGCTCCCTACACTTGGAACTAGTTTTCCTTCCCACGAAACCCATTTCCTCCAATGTATCATAGCATTATTTTATTCTTTTTCGGGCTTTTATAATATGAAAAAGACAAAAAAAAAATACGGATGAGAATGAATCTAATATTTTATATATGGCAGTTACTTATGTCTCTCTTGAACATAACACAACCGTAAGAGTCTTCACCTCATTTTTGGGTTTAGTATGGATTTAGGAGGCCTTTTTCTCATTTTTGAGCATAATCTCCTCTAGTTGTTTATTCTTCCAGTCATATGGAGCATTTGTTGATGCCTCGTGTGTCACATACATATCCCAGTTTATAGTCAATGATTCCCAAGTCACATTTTGTGTTGTGTTTCTGTTCAAGGGAAGTCAACCTGTGTCGGCCACTCTGCAGAAACCTTTGACTCTTCAAGTGGACCTTCATGTGTTAGTCAAGTATTTATCATCTTCACAAGTATCTTTGTCTCTCACTCGTGCTAGTATAGAAGGTCCCCATTGACTTCTTGTTGGCAGGTCTGCTCTTATCGAATGCAACACATTCCTCTAAGAGTATGACCTAGAGTTGCACCCTCAGCCTATTTACATCATTGATAGGTAACTTTGTGCTCAACATATGAAAAACCATCATTGGTCGTTGATTGAGCGGTTTCCCTTGTGTTCCACATCAAAATCCATTATCACACATAGGGATTCATGTGGTATCTTGGCTTCTGTTTGACCCCAATGGTGGATTCCTCATCTTTGTTGGTAGTCTCCATCATTGGCTACTATTCAGAGAGTCTATGTTGTGTGCTATTCCATTTGGTGCATGTTGAATTTGTACCTCAATGTGATTCTTTCAATTTGTTCATCCAAGTCCTTCAAAACCTTTGGCATTCTGCTACCCCTCGTGTTGGATGATGGAGGATGCCCCAATGCCTTCCTTCCAACGGATCTCTTCCTATCGACATCAACACATCTTAATCTGGGACAGATATCTAGATTTATTGTTAGTACCTTGGGGCTTGCAGTCCTTAGTGGCAGGTTCCCTTGATGTGGACAGTGGGAATACAACAATGTCATATGCTCGATAGATTCTATCAAGTGTTAGAAATCAACTCATTTATTCGAACTTGCTATATTGTACTAGGTACCTTGACTCCCATTATCATCATCAATGGGTTGTCTCATGTTTGTTAACGATATACATCAATTATCGGTAATTAAATGTTGTCTCACTGTGTTCAACTCCAACACATTTATTCACATAGTATAGACTTGTACCACGATGGATTGTTTTGAAGACTTCAGGTGAAGTAGGATCATCACAAATTTTGTGCTCCTACCCGAATTTGATGGTACCACCCTCTTTGGCATTGGTACTTGCAGAGGATCGTTTTGGTCACTTCACTGGTTCCAGATGTCCTTTGTTTGATTCTGAGACATAGCTCCATTGTGCATCCATTGTGTCTATGATCTACATTTTTTGGATGGATCCACTTTGTATTTTATCGAGGCCATGATTGTTACTTATATATATCACATGGATCCATTGTGTATAGTTTTTCATGGCCATGGACATCAATTATGATTTCATTACTCATGGATCCGCAATGTACTTGATTTGGCGGCCATGCTTACATCACACTCAAGCATGGGAATGCCCGACTTGAGAAGAGAGTATCTTACTTGTTTCTGTTGTAGGTATTGTTCCGAGACTGGACTTCAACTACTCCTACCCAATGGCCCCTCCACAATATCATAACTATTTGTAATGTATTTCTACCATCAGTTTCTCTTCTGACCTCACACATTAGGGGGCATCTATTATAGTGTCATTTGACACCTTCTATGCTCATGATGACTCATTGGCCTCGGTTACATCCCTTTCCCTATTTCCAGGAGAAAAACCCCATTTTTCCTCCCTAAAAATATATTTATTTAGAAACCCGCGTACATGTTTATTTGGCTCAAAACAAATATAATTCCTGATAATTTGGGTGGATTTGATGATTTCCCTAGGTTCTTGACCTCCTATAGCTTGTACATAACTATTCCAACTAACAAAAGGGAGTATAAAATATTTTTCGAGTTCCCTAGGTTCTCGACCTCCTATAGATCGTACATAACTATTCCAACTAACAAAAGGGAGTATAAAAGTGAGCCTTGGGATGGAGGAAAGACATGAACAAAAGATGCAACCTCATACTAGCAGTTTCCTTATAGCCCTACAAGCCCCTGTTTTCCCATATTTATGAGATTGTATTCCCCCCTAAAAACACTTGTTTTCAATATTTGTGTTCCTCTTTATCTCGTCAAGAAGAAATCCATTGCTTCCTTGGACTCATCGGAAAACGAAACTTTGGAGGTAGAATTTTTCATCTCAGGCCTTGGGTGGAGGAAATTGGAGCCTGGTTATCAAAAATAACTCTCATTCTCATCCAATTCTTTTTGTTAATTCATGATTTCAATGATATTATGTGTATCTTATTTTGAATCTAACATGATATTTGAATCGATTATATTTAGTTAGTTAGTGGATAACTACTTTCTTGCAGTTGCATACTTCTTTGGTTACAAGACTTTCATAATACTGTTGTCAAGGATTTCGAGAGAGAAAGACCTCAAATGGGATTGTTGGGCTCATAATTTAGTTGTTTTATGATGATGATTAGATCCTTTTTGTACCAGTATTATATGTATTAATAACCATTTTGAAGATGTTTTCAAAGGATTTTGTATCAATTCATAGTGGATCTACAACAGGTATGTGCAATTGATGTTTTGCAATGGTTTTGAGCTAAATTTGATTTGATTTAATGATTAAAAGAATCTAATGAACGATCTATGTGTCACAGGACGAATTCACAATGCAAATTTCCATCTGGTAGTTCATCTGGTACTCCATCCAGCACTGCGTCCGATACTCCATCTGGCACTACATCCAACACTAAAAATGTGGGCGAGTTGGTGGTTGTTATATCGGTGGCATGTGCTGGGTGAATCGGCGACATGGGTTTTGTTCACCCTTGTGGCCTCCAGCTACTGAGCTCTTGACATCTCAAATTAGGTAGTTATGTTAATCATTGATTGGCTCATTCAGTTTCTAGAAGCCAAAGCTATTAGCAGCTCATTTAATGAATTTTCTATTTTTAGAGGAGGTCGACCCTTCCAGTGGTCGACCCTTCCAGTGGTCGACCTCTTGAGTTGTAATTCACCTATAAATACCACCAGTAGTGGAAATACCAAGGGGAATGATTTTAAGAAGAAATTTTTATTGTGTAATTGAGACATCTTTGTAAACTTATGATTAGATTGAGTTTTTTAATGAATGACAATGTCATGTTGATTCTGTGATCGCAATTTCATGTTGAGGAGTTGCCTTGACCTCCTGGGGATCCCACCAATGGTCTGGGTGATTGTTCTCATTAGTGTAGATTTATAATTGTTTAGTTTCCTTTCTTAGTTTTCAAAATCGTTTTTTATTGTGTCAAATTCCCAATTTTGATTGCTTGTTGTGTGTTTATTTTAGTTGCAGAATTGTGTATCTAATTCCTCCTTATTTTAATTGCAGATCATTTTCTGAGTCAATGCTAATGAATGTGGTTTGTTGCAAGTTGAAGAAGCTAGTTAATTGAATTGTTATGTCTCCTCTTTCTTAGTTATGAGTGACTCTGCAGAGTACTAACTTAGACAAATTTATTTGCAGCATTGGATAGATTGATTGCTTCTGGTAATTTTGATAGAATCTTAATTTAGATAGGTTTATGTGTAGTTTGGATAGATTAGTTGTTGTATTTTAGGCAGTGTTTATATTAACAGAGTATTAGTTTAGATAGTGTTTATTTTTCAGGTTATGAGTCCAAATCTTTCCTCTAGGTTTGCTTCATTTGCCAATTTTGTTTTTAGCATTAGCATGGTAGAATAGAAATGGATTTTGAGTTGTAGTTCTCAATAGCATTTTGGTTAATGTTGAGTGTGATTTTTAGTGATATTTTAGTTTAATTAGATTGTGATTTTTAATGAAATCTTAGTTATGAATTCGAGTTATAATTTCTAGTTAGCAATAGTCAAGAGTTATAGGTTTGCACGAAGTGTTATTTTTTATTGTCATTTTAAGTATGATTTTGAATTAAGATTTTTAATTAAGTGTTAAATTATGAGTTCATGATTTTATGGCTTTGTTTGAGTTAGTGATTTTAATAGAATACTTTCCAGTAGTTATGTGATAGAGTGAATGATTGATGTTTACTTGAATTGTCATTAGTAGTTAGATGCCATCGGGATGTGAGTTCTTTCTTTTCTTGTTTTTAGTTAGGTAGATGAGTGTTCATTCAGAGATAGATAGATTAGTTTCTTACTTGCTTATTTACTTGTTGTTTGCTTATTCAAAAAGAAATTGAATAGATTAACTAGCATTAAGAATAGATTGTTATTTGCTTATTTAGAAATAGTCCATCAATTCCTTGTTTGAAGTTGCTTAGGGTAAATAGTTCATAATTCTAGAATTGTTTAGAGATATTCATTATTTGAGTTTATCGACATTATATTAGGCTAGGCTAGATTAGAGCTCTAGACCTGCATATACAGTACTGGCACCTCGAAGCTTATGAGCCCTGGGTTGACAATTTAATGTCGAAATAAATAGCATATATTTTACTCGATAGGGATCTACTTCATTGTAAGGTTCTAGGTATGTTCCTCTTCATTTCTTCTAAAATTTAGTTACCATGGGTATTTATTTCCATTTGATTGTATAATTAGAGGTTGAGAGGAGTATTTTAAGGGCACTGCTTTGTTGTGGCCTTGACCTAATGCCATATGACTTAGATTTTCATAACAACAACATGATGCAATCATGGTGGTTGTGGATAAGTAGAGAAAAACACCGCACTTTTTTCCAGCGAAATCCACCTACAAAGAAATTGACATAGAAAATATTTTATAAAGGAAAATTTCAGGTTACGTGGCATGCCCAAGATGATTATATCAGATCAAGATACCAAATTTACTTCAAAATTTTGGAAAAGTTTATTTGTAAGGTTTGGAAGACAGTTGGATTTCAACACTACTTATCATCCTCTGATAGATGAGAAAACAAAGAAGGTGAACAGAGTGTTGGAGGACAAGTTAAGAATGTATGTTATGCACTAGCCCGAGAAGTGGGAATATTACTTGCCCCCGGTGGAGTTTTCCTATAATAATGGGTACTAGGAGTCACTAAAAATGAGTCCCTTTGAGGAATTTTATGTCAAGAAGTGTAATATCCCAATCAGATGGAATAATTCAATTGATAACATGCTGAAAGAAATGGAACAAGAAGTAGCCAAGATCAAACAGAATTTGAAAGTGGCTCAGGATAGATAAAAGAGTTAAATTCAAAGTAGGAGACAATGTTTATCTCTGAGTTAATCCCAAAATAAGTTCTCTCAGAATGAGAACCTGTGCTAATTTAATACCCAACTACTATGGACCATTCAAAGTCTTAGAGAGAGTGGGACCATTGGTTTACAAGATTTCCTTGCCTCTCACTATTAAATCACATAATGTATTGCATATATCCTTACTTAAGAAATGTGTTCATGACTCTAATCATATTATTGATTGGATTGTGATCCAGGTGGAACAAAAAGGATAATTCCAATCAGATCCTCAACGCATCCTAGACAAGAAAGAGACATTTCTCCATAATTGATCCATCGCGCAGGTCAAGGCGTAGTGGAAGAACTTTGGAGTAGATGAAGCTACGTGGGAATTAGAGGGTGCCATGAAAGTGGCATGTCCATTTTTGTTTACTGTATAAAAAAAAATTATGTGGATGGTAAAACACTGAGGATGGTATTTCTTTTAAGGGGGAGGGGAATGTAACACCTCATTTTCCCCAGTATATAATTATAAATATTACTTAATGTTGTCATGAGTTGTGACAAGGATATTTGTCTATCATAAGAATAGAATGGACATGTTCAAACTATGTAAATAATTGTTGTTAATGAAAGCTTGTTGGAAAATTTATTGAAGGGTGGAGCATTAATACAGACCATGATACTACTAGTGGAAACCAGTGAGGGGGAAGGGATTACCTTGCCTAATATCCATAGTGTCAATTTCCAAAATTCATATTTGAAGTTATTTTTCCCTCTCTTCTCATTTTCCCAAAATCAGTTAATGAAGGGGGTTGATAGTTGAGTAGTGAACCACCCACAATGAAGGAGGTATGGAGAAATGGTTGAACAACTGAAGAATGTCAACCATTGGTACAACTATTACCCACCTTATTTTCCACGATTGACCGATGAACTCCTCTGACACAAGGAAGAGAAATCATGAAGCTTCGTGAGAAGGAAGATAGACTTAGAGGGGATTTAAAAAGAAGGGGGTTCTGGAAATAAAAGGGAGTCAGTGGTAGAGAGGTATGAGGAAATAATAGGAATACCATGAATCAAAGAACAATAATATTGTGAATTATAGAAGAGAAAAAATTTCGAGTAGAGATTGTTGTTGAATTCTAAGAAGGGAAAACCCCAACCCGACTAGGAAGGAGGGCCACGAATTCAATGTTTTTTGGATAGGAAAACCACATTGAGAATGGAGGGAGCCAAGGGAATGTGTTAGTGGTGAAGGGACTCCTACGTGTAGAGGCTATCCAATTGGAAAGGCAACTGGAAAAATTCGTGGAGGCCTTGAATTGGTGGGCGAAAGGGGATTCTTGTTGTTGACTACATGTGAAGGAGAGTGGCCTTCACACTCAACCCAACTTACCTTAAAAAACCTAAGTTCCCTCGGGGTATCATGGTTTGACACGAGAGTGGCCTATTTTAGAGATTCATAGTGCAACAACCCCTATGGATGGGTGGAAAAACACTCACCCCTAGTCAGTTTAGTCTAGCCGACAATTTATAAACAAATAAGTATTTACTTATGCTATGTATATTCAAGTGTTTGAATCAAATATGCATGTTTTGCATTCATGAAATGGCATGGATTCATGAGAAGGATGAAATGAATGTATGACTCTATAATTCCATATGTATTGGATAATTTTTTCATGATTGGTTATCTTCTATTAAATATATTCTCATACAACCTCTAATTCCTGGCTTAAAACCCTGAGAATGCTTCAGAATTGTGTGGGGGTTCATTTACTCAAGAATGATATTTCCCTTGAGTTTCCATTTTTTGAACTCAGAATATGGAAAGGATATACCAAGAAGTTTCTATTTTCAACCCTTGAAATCCAATTGTAGAAGATTTGGGCTATTGGATCCTTCTTCACTTTTTACCACTTAGCCAAAACCTTGAAATCTAGGATTGTTGGGACTATTGATATCTAGAGTTTATTTTTATAAAACTCTCAGATGATGGAACTTCAATGTAAATCCTTGATGTGTAAACCCAATGGGGGAAACATCGACCTATTGGAAATTGTAGTGGAGTTGTGTAGCCTGACAGAGATCCGAAGAAACCCATTAATCATACTTTTGTAATAATTCAGATCCATATACAGAAATGTGACATAATGGAACCCCGAGGTTAATGACATCATGATGATGTGGAATCCACATGGGAGTGATGTAGATTCCACTTAGATAGAACCATGATGGATTTAATATGGCAGGTCTTCGGACGGGGATCAAATGGTGGAACCGAGAAGTGGAACTAGGACCATCCAAAAATATGAAAAATATTTAAAGTTCTTTTTTTATAAAATGTCAGATATCGAATGGCATATCAGTATGCTACATCATATGAAACGTCAACAAATGGTTTCAGAAGTGCCATGTCACCTTACTGAGTTAGCATTACCTGTCGTATGCCATGTCAATGGACAGGTCAGTTGAGTAACCTGTCAACAAGGTCACAATGGCAAGGCTTAGGGAAGAGGCTAGATGGGTAGAATCGGGAGGTAAAATCGAGACCATCCGTAAATCCAAAAATATGAAAGTTCTTAAAAATGGGATTTTAACAAAAAACAAGATTCAATATGCCACATTATTAGTGTCATGTCATGCCACGACAATGTGCATTGTCATACCAAATCGTCAAGGTGACCATGTAATAATTTGCAAGACTAACGAAGAAACATAGGGAGTGGATCTCGAGGAATATGGAAAAATGGGATCTCACCTTATCAAAGCACTAAATTGTGGAACTGAGAGGTGAAACCCAGAACATATGCAAGTCTAGATATCTATGAAAACCAATAATTTTACTTTTGGTAAAATTTTGATCATAGATGGAGGAATAGTGCAGTGGAACCCAGACTATCCGAAAATCCGGGATTTCTTAAAAAGGGATTTTTGGAAAATGTTGAATGCATGATATAGATGTGGAACTATGACACATAGTGGAATATTTATCCTATGAAGAAAATACATGAAGTAGCCATGTGGAGGACGACACATAGAAGAGGATAAGTGTCCTCCTGCGATGAAGACGGGATGATCAGAAGAAATTATCGATCGAGCACCTTTTGAGTCCACTATTAATCTAGACTAACATGAGCTATTAGATCTATAGGGTTCAAGTGTCCCTGTTAATGATCAAGCAACTTAAAAACCCATTAACGATCTAGGTCATTGATATGGGTAATCTTCCATTGTTTGATCCAATGGACATGCAAGTTGTGCACGAGAGGTATAAGGTAAGGGATGGGACTCATCCATCTTTGCAGCCTATGGTTGAGCGCCAAGTGGAGGATTGTCATTGGAGACACGTCAATGAAGGTGAACTAATGAATGAACACCGTGTGGTAGTCGGGTATCGGTGGGATCCTTGTTAGTGATGGAATACCATTCAGAAATCCAAGAATCCAAGATTTCTTAAAAATGGATTTTTCCAAAATTCCATATTTTGGATGGGTGGATATCCATAAGTTTTGGAGACATTGGATGGTGGATATCCAAAAGTTTTAAAGAAGTTAGATGGGAAGATATTTGGGAGTTTGGAAATATGGATATCTAGTGTGTGTTAAAATGTGAAGTGGCTAAACCTTAGACTGATCATGGATAAGGAAGCCACATCAGTTGTGTTACATTATATTCCAAATTAAATCAAGAAATTTGTAGTTCATTACATATGTACGTATTCAAACTAATATAACATAACATGGTTCATAATGTTTGAAAATTCTAACTAATATGTGAATACGTGCCCATGTTATGAACCATACAATAAAATTAATAAAAACATCCTCTATTGACGTGACTAGAATAAAAGTAATTTTGGGTATATGAATTACTTTTAATAAGAAATATAGTACTCATAAAGTAATATTTATATAATAAATAATAATGTAGTACCTTTTAAATATAATGCATGTTATGAACTTTTTCGAATTGGGGAGATATAAAGTGTGACTAATTAAAAACATGAATACATGGTTCATAATATGGATTATATTCACAAATGAAACTAATATATGACTATCGACTGAACCACATATTCTTTTATTAGTTAAACTAATATATGAATATGTGAACTATGTGCCCATGTTATGAACCACTGATTTATATATTAGCTAAACTAATATATGAATACATTCTTCACACATTTTTTTTTATTTGAATTGTTTAGAAATATGATTTTTTAATTTTTTTTTATGTTGCACCAGTTTTCGGAACGTGGATACGAGTGTCCACAATGATAATAAATTTTGTCCAAATTTTGCAGGAAACATCAAGTTGGCAGTGAGAATATTATATATATTTTTTTTTGTTTGTTAATTTGTGCAGGACCTGCGATTAACCTGTGGCTTGAGAAACCGCGACTCAGGGGCATCTAAGCCGTCAAA
>SNQJ01S0074889.1:32344-53616 GCA_010110895.2 Picea sitchensis
CTTTAAAGTTTAACCATTTAAACATATGTGAGTACATACCTTTGATAGCATTTGCAGGTGGTGGCACCATCTGGTAGCAGCGGTAATCATTACCAACTCTTTAAAAACTTCAAGGGTGACTGCAATTGGTAGTACGACTGCAACTGCAACTGGTTCTGAGACTGCAACTGCAACTACAATTGGTTCTGAGACTGCAACTGCAACTACAACTTAGGGTTTTATGAGGAAATCCTAATTTTTCAAACTTCAAATTTTGAAATTCTGATCTAGGGGATAGATGCGCTGAGCTGAGGCGAGTAAGCTGGTGCAGTCAGAATTTTGAAAATCCAACTTTTACCCCCTCAAACTTGATTTGCGAATTTCTGGATTGGTGCTTCTGGTTTTCTGGTACCTCTGGTACTCTGGTTTTCTAGTACTTTGTGAAAACTAGGGTTTCACTTTCTAGGAGATCTAGCCACTGAAAAGGTGCGCTGAAGGTGCCAAAATGATCCTCGAGGGAGGGCACACTTTTCTAGATGATTTTAGGGCTGAAAAGCTTCACCATCAAAAAACCCTAATTTGCATGTACGACAACAGTGATGTTTTTCACTCTTGTGAAAGATGCTCTCTTCAGCCTGGCTCTGATACCATGTTAATGTTTAAGCCATTATTATAGTTATTTGCATTTCATTAGATAAAAATAGCATAATACAAGATCACTGAGAAATACACAATCACAAGAGACACAACATTTATCCTGGGAAACCCTCTAGGAGAAGAAAAACCCAGCAAAACTTCCTTATTATAGATAGCCAATACAATGCCAAGAGATAACTCAAACTCAAACAAAATATCCTCTCCCAAAGATGCGCCACTCTCTCTCCTTCTTCTGCAATTCCAAAACTTGTCTCTTAAAATGAGCAAGTGAGTTGTGTGTCTAAGTGAGGCGTTAGCCTTCTTATTTATACAAGACTGGCACGTGTGAAGTGTCTCTTCACTGACAGGGCTGACTTCTCCAACTGGGTGGTTATAACCACCTTTAATATATTTCAGGGCCTCTTTAGTATCTTCTAGGGCCGACTTCTTATTCTGCCTATTACAATTATCTTTTGACCAATCCGCAAAAGGGGATTTGGTCCTTTATAATAACTGACATGATCAATCCGCAATGGGGATTGATCCAATGAATAATATATCAAATAATAATAAGAATACACTTTGCAGTTACATTATTTTAACAAACTAACTCCTAAGTGTTTAAATATCCTAACAACGAGTCAGATCTAAATTTAGAAGTGTAGCTATGTGAAAAATTTATGTCTTGCCAAGTTTCCATTGTTGGACAAGTAAATCCATAAAGATGGTTAAAATTGTTTCTATATGTAAATGGTTGAGGATCCCATTTGTTGAAACATGTAATGATGATTTGTGTGGTATTGTTGGAATGTGTTAATTTGGAAGGTAATAAAATCTACTCTTATGTAAAAGAGTTATCCCACATGCATCATGAAGTAATATACTCTTGTTACCATTCATTGTATAAAGAGGTGAAATTACATTTATCCCACATGTATTTTGGGATGTAATTCCTTCATATCTCTTGGTATATAATAGAGGTAAGAGAGACCCATGAAGTACATTGAAATGAAGGAGCACATAGTGATCATATACATTGGAATGATGTGAAGATGGAGTGTGATGTGTGGGAGCTCAAGTGTAAGATTGGGGATTTCTGAAGAATAAACAAGACAATACCTTCTTGTGGATGTTTCCTCATTTTGGGGTTTTACCATGTATATATGGTGTACTCTTTTTCTCTTGTCTCTTTCTTATTATGATTAAATGTTGTTGTTGTATGGATAGGATGATAGAATAGTAAGGTTCTGGTGTTTAATATTGTTGTATGTTTATTCATGTGTCTCAATATTCTAACATGCTTATAGAGCATGTTATTATACTCTACCTCCTTCGGTAATTTTTTTACGCAACAAAATTTTCTTTAAATTGTTTTGGGGTCTGGTTATTTTGTAATTGTGTCGTCAAATCTAGTAGCCATTAAGGCTTATATTTAGATCTGGGCATTTTGCTACAAGATTGATTTTTTTTTCTCAAAACCCTAACCCTTCTTTTTCAGATTTCTCACATTTATATGCCTTTTTTTTAAATAAGACTTCACCATTGTCTCCGGATTAAAAAAATCGGCCGAGATCGAGTATTGGTTCATTAAATTTGGCTTCTGTTTTCTCAGAATTGAATTAATTAGCCTAGCTTAGCCTGGGAAATTTATTCATTTTAACCTAAAGTTTTTTGGCACTTTTAGGTATGGTAATTTACCAAGCTCGTGTTTTTTTTTTATTGAACCTAGTTTTTCTTCCGAAGTTAATATCTTTTGATCCAAGAGGTCTTTTGTGTGGATTTTGTTTTTTGTTGGGTGCGGATTTTCGTTGGCTAACTAACCAACCAACCCTCTCTCCAATCCGATGTCATACAAATGGTGTTTTTTTGCTGTGGTCATTTTATTTAGTATTTTTGTTGTAAATATGCATTCTTTTGTAGATATGAGCCTTGAATTGTCATTTGAATGATTGATTTGCATGTTAAGAGGTCGATTTCTCTTGCCAGAAGGCCAATTTCTGCTAGAAGACCATTTCCTTACTTGTACGATCTTTTTTTATCAATTGGTCTGCAAAGTTTCTCTCTGTATATATAGAAAAGGGTGGGAATCTCGCTTATAAAAAGGAATGGGGAGTAGATGGGAAGGGTGCCCCAAAGGGGATTGATGTGAGGAATGACGATGTTAGTAATGGGTAGCCAACAAGCATGACACCATGCCTTAAAGTTAAAATCTCTGAACCAATGCAACAAATTACTTTGGTAGGATAGTCATTCCCTTTCCTTTGGTCGAGTTGGTTAAGTGCTCTCCCTAATGGTCGAGCCATCATATTACGTATGTAATAACGATGTTATCCCCCCAAAACCCCCAACCTCCCTTCAATAACACTAAGTGGTTGAGTTCTCTCCCGGTTTTCTAGTGCATAAATTCCCTAAAGGCTATATCTATCTCCCTTTCGGTCAATGTTCAGTCAATGTACAATGTATGTTCGAACGAGAACGATTGAATAGAGGCCTTGATAGAGTTTCTGAAGAATGGGTTCATGAATGCTCCTTCATGAATAGAGTTTCCAGATCCTCCTTTGAACGCGAAGGATATATATATATATATATATATATATATATATATATATAATTTTAACATCTTTGTAAAATTAAACTTTACATATATAAAATTTGAACATCTTTCCCAAATTTAAACCATTGTTCTAATTATAGTACTACTCTCATAATATAAAAATACAATAAAAATGTTATTCATATCCACAACTATAAAAAGTGAGTATTATTAAGATTTTTTATTTAAATAATTTTTTGAAAATAAGAATTAATGTAGTTTAGTCTTTGTGTTATAGTGATATTTTGAGTAAATATAATAAAAATATTGTAATAAATTAGGTGTTTGTAATAATTGAATAAAAATATTTGCATTTTAATTTAATGATATCGAAAATTGGTATTTATTACTACCAAAAATAGATTTTTTATTTAAATCTCTTTATATCGGAAATATAAGATTTTATATTTGGGTTAAGTCTAGGTAGTGTAATGGAATGGTACTTGTCTTTTTTCCATAGTAATTTGTTTTGCATCATGATGATGGGATTCTTGTGAGGTGATGAACATCAAAATTGTATGAAATTTTGTTCAATATTTCTATATCCATAGTTTGGGGGTTATATTTTAGTTTATTCTTAGAGATATATTAGAAATATTCATTGTATAAGCTTGGGAATCATTCACTGATGTATATAGCTAAGCATAATTATAGTGCCCTAGGAAGATAGATCCAAGAAGATCAATATTGGATTCATTTTTAAAGAATACAATAATTTTGACAACCCAAATCTTGCATAATATTTATTGAATTTCAATGTTTCTATGGTTCAATGTTGATCATGTGTAGGGTATCCTCTTTGTGTGTTCAAAAGGATATGAGTAGAATTTTGGTTTAAGGGTTGGCATGGAGAAGCACATGTTATTAGCTCTTGGAACCAACCCCCTCTTTTGAATCTATCTGTGAGTTCCAAGAACAAGGGGTCACTTTGTCTTTCTCTCATCATTGTCTTTATGTGGGAGAAGATAACCCCTTTTTCTTTACCTCTGAGGAGCCAAAGTAGTTGAAAAAATTAAATATATTTTGAGTTACAATGCTAGTTTTTTTTAAATCTGTTTTTTTTACAATTTAATGAAGGATCATATATCTTGATTTTCAAAGAGATCATGTTTTATGAAATTTAATGAGGTTCCTAGAGATGAAGGCATACAATGCCTACAAGACCATAAATAGTTTCACGTACGCATACATGTGTTAGTATATATAACACATTTATGTCTTTTGATGTGCCACCTTCATAAAGAGTTCCCATTGTTCTAGCTTCACTAATTCTTGGTCGGTCATTCCTATAGACACTATCAATAGTTTAACCATATGAAAAAAAAATCCATAGTCCACCTACACCTGCAAGATTGCCTTGCAAGGTAGAAATTCTTACATGTATCAATAACTCTTTCCTAGAATTGTTTCTAAGAAGCATCTATAGCCATAGACCATCATATCCTGATTTGCATGAGAAATATAATTCCTTCATTTTCTTCCACATGTTGAACCATCCTTCAAAATTCATGTGGAGGTATAGGATCCCACCACCCGAAAAAATGTTAATGGAATCCAATTCTTTGATGCTATTATAGTTTCATTTGTTAGGATAGTCTTTGACTTGTTCCCTTCCTACAATTGTTCCATCCCATGTTGTTGTAGGAGAATTGTACTTTCCCTATTTATTGGGATAAGTTCTATTAGTTGAGGTAGCGTTTGGCGATGAACATTGGTGTGGTTCATCCCTAAACATAGTTTGTGATGTGCACTACAAGAATATTCCTCAAAACTTTCATTACAATCTCCAACACTATTTTTTTCTACAAACCTTTTTTATTTTGTTGAGAGGCTTGTGTATTTCCACCTCAATTTGTGATTTAATCAACAACCCCATTCTTTCATTTCTATAAACATAAGTTGTCCATGCATTGGGGAAAGAGTATGTCCCTTGATTTTCATATTTAGATTGTGCTTCACTTACAAATGGACTGTGAAAATCTCCTATAGAGTTGTTGGTCAATTTAATTGCTTAAATTGATGTGCATTAATTATCAATCCAAATGCGTGTAAGCTTATGAGGTGTTGGAAAAATATTTGCAAACTAGGTAAAAAAAACTCTAAGTTGTCAAAATCACTTTGTTTGACAAGTTATTTCCAGAAATTGAAATCAAGAGTATGGGTATGCTTTGTTCTTTAACCAACCAATTACACCCTTTTCATTCAGATGTCGAGTGATCCAATTAACTTACTCATTCACTTAATTAATTCATGTAGAGTTATCAAACTGGAATATAAAAGAAATTGAAATTGCAATGAAAAACTAAGCCCAACGAATCTTGTGGTTGTGGGCTCAAGTCTCATGAATTTTCAGTTTCCTTGGGATTCATGTGTTAACAACACCAAGATCGTTGGGAGTAAATAAACAAATACGCTACCAAAATTTTGTGTGCACATAGCTCTTCATGCTGGTAATTAAAAGTATCAACAAATATGAGTAAAGGCATAAATAAAGTCATTGTGTAAACAAATGAAAGAAAATACAGAATTCAAATATCGATTTCAGGAAGGCAATCAAAGATATGAATTGAAATAACTATAAGTCTAACTACTTAAATAAATCCATGGAATGCAAATTCTAACTACAACTACATAAAGGAAAATAAATGTGCAAGGTATGTCAGAGAGAGGGTGCCCTGCCTTTTCCAGCACACTCTACAAAGAGACTACAGTGTGCTACTAGAGATTTGCAGCAAAATCATCCTTTAATTCATTATCCAAGTGGAAAATTATAGAGAATGGTTTACAATCTTTGCACATCAAGAGTTACAACCATAATCATCACTATCCAATTAAACCAATGACATATTACAACATTGGTGGCTCTTTTATTTATAATTGCATTCTTCATACTATAGAAAGAAAATGTTACAACCACATAATCTCCCTCTCAACAAGAATTTCATGTTGTTTGGAATTTTGTTGAGTTAATACAAGAGTAATTGCATCTTGTTGGCTCGATGATGAAGAAGGGGTGTCGTTTTTCCTGCAGGATCATTGTGGGAGATGTGCGAGACCAACTTGGCCATTTGTTCCACAAAATCAAATCATTTTTTTGGAAAAATAGAGTGGGTTGACCGTGGATTTGACTAGATATCAACACCTTGCTTGATGGTTGTTGGGTTTGTTTGAGCAGCATGGAATCTCGACAATGTCATCCCCAATAAAACCCATATGCTTGATTTTTCCCTCATGAGGCACAAATATCCCAAACATCGAAGTACTACCTGATTTCCTATAGGTGGCGGTCGGTACCGAATTTCCTGTAGATGACATGTGCTGTCGAATTTTTGGTACATGATAGTTGCTACTAGATTTCCTATAGAATGTTAGAAATATATCTGGAGCTCCAAAAGTAATTAGGAAAACAAAAAAATCATCCCGATTAATCATTGAAACATGGAAAATCATCTAATTTAATAATCACATGTCTCTCAAGCTCATATGAAAAAAAGTGGATAATATGTGGTGATGTAAATGATAAACAAATCAGAATGGAAGATAAATGGGGTGATAGTAAACTTAAATGGTTATTGTAAACATGGTGAAACCAAGGCTCAACATCCCTCCCACACTCAAGTCTTTGCATGTCCACATGCAACAAAGATATGAATGAATGTTGTCTGGATCATAATGTTTAGTCTTTGTTTCCCTGTATGACATGGTTTTTTCTTTCCTTCCTTTTCGGAACTCTTCTCTTTTTTCTTAATATGTATCTTCTATTTTTATCTCTTTTTTTATTTTTACTTTAGTAAGGCAAGGAGGAACAAGATTTAAGGATCTAACCATTTTTTTTTCTCATTATGTATACAAGACAAGGGAAATTGGAATAATGTGTTTGCTTTAGAATCTGACATACAATATAAGACTTGAGTGGGAAATGTCTGTCTTACCCTGGAGTTCCTCCAAAGTTTAACGATTCCAAAGGAAAAAGGGTAATGGTGGATGGAAAAAATGTAACATCCCCACTATAATCCTTAGTTTAATTAATGCTTAATGTAGATATAATGTGTGGCTATGGCCAAAGCGATGTAATAAGTGAATTGTATTTCTATGTTTTAATAATAAAATATGATGTCAGATACTAAGGGGACATGGATAGAGATGGGGGCTAAATTAATACACAAGAGAGGGGAGGGTCTAGATAATGGCCAAGAGGGGTCCAAGGAAAGGGGTAATTACCCATGAATATTAATCCAACCCATTATCCTAAAATTTCTATTTGTATATGAACCTTCTAATTTTTTATTGAGTGTTCCCAAAGCCAATCATTGAATACATGTAAGAGGGTAGGTGTGAATGGTCACATCCCAAAGTTATTGGGCACATGGTGGTTGAATAAAATCATCTTGGGGAAGTGTGTGAGTTGAGAAAACAAGCCAAATGAGAGAAATTCATATGGTTTAGGACAACTATAGGAGAGAGCTATCCAATGAACTAAACGGTTCATGAAACAAAGCTTGTATGAGAAAGTTACAGCCAAAGTAGTAAGGGTAAAATTTTGGCACCAAAGTTACTTCTAGAGGGAATAACTCCATGCTCAAAAGTCCATTTGGGACATGGGAGAAGTAGATGGAAATATTGTGACCCATAGAATCTAGCAGTGGAGTCAGATTTTGGTTATGGGTACCTGATAATGTGCAGGAAGAGAAATAAGACACCTATAGCATGCAAGGATAAATTGAGTAAAACAACCTAAACTTCTTTGGACCATAACTTTCCGCTTGGAGCTCGGATTTGAACAAATGAATATTCTATGGAAATGTATTGAGGAGTAGAAGACATATGTAAATGAAATTTTTTGAATTGGGTGATACATTTTCTCAAAAAATAATAATTAGATTTTTGTAATAGTAAAAGAGTGGAAATTGCAGCATGTAAATGTTGTAATTTTTCACTCAGAACTCAAATTGAGGTATGAGTATAGTTTTTGGATAGATATTTTAGAGAGGAATGCATCTAAGGAATCATAATTTTGATTTGGTGCATTATTTGCTCCATAAATTGATGAATAAATAACATGTATTCCAATGGATGGAATGTTTTATGTTATGAATGTTTCTAACAATAATTATTGCATGCACATTTCTTGCAAAATTAGAGGTAAAAGAAAGAAACTTTGGTTCTTATATGAGGAATGGAGTTATGGAATATACACAAGGATATTATAACCATGAGGAAGATGTTAGAGGTATGCATTTCAGCATGGGGAATGTTGAGACATAGTCAAATGGAAGAAGAGATAAGCAGGAGCATGTCACTATGAGAAGCCTACATAGAGAAGTGCACAGCTATAGAGATGATTAAAATAGGAGTATGAAGGTTTAGGAAGAGATAATTCAGAGTTTAAACATGTTGCATAAGCAAGTCAACAAGGACTTTGACACCAAGCAAGCAATTAGTGCTAGACAAATGTCAGCATCAAGATCCCATAGAAAAAGGGATGATCATGGAAATGATAGGCAGTCAAGAAGCATGAGAAGGCACCATCATTCTCCAAGGAAATACACTAGAAGAACTCATGCAAGTTCAAGGCCATGGATCATCCCAAGTGTGTCTCGTGTTAGGAGGAAAAGGAGAAGGCCTGAGGTAGATATATTACAAGGTGAGCTCGGGAATATTAAGCCACCAACTTTCAATGGTGAGCACGGGAAAGGAGAAGAGGTCGAGGCTTGGTTGTTGGAAATGAAGAAATATTTCCAGCTACATGATTACCCCTCAAGGGTTGAAGTTATAATTGTCACCTACCACTTGCAAGGAAAGACAACCATGTGGTGGGATCAGCTTAAGAAAGCCAAGAACCTGGATGAGAAGAGGATCACATGGAGGCAGTTCAAAGGATATTTCTAGGAGAAATATTTGTTTGAGAATTACTACAAAATAAAGATGAAGGATTTCTTTGAACTCAAGTTGGGAACCATGACAATGGATGAATATGAGAAGAAGTTCTTTGAATTGTTGAAGTATGTTGACTTCATAAAGGATGAGAAGGTAAAAATCCAAAGGTTTCTAAGTGGGTTACCCTCTTTTTATAATAACAAGATAAAATATGATAACCCCGAGACTTTGGAGGAGACCATAAGGAGAGAAAGGCATCTTTATGAGTAGAGCAAAGAAATGTCAGTGTTCCAAAAGGATTGGAACGACAAGATGAAAGGAAAAAGGGATCAAAGGTAGAAAGGTTTTAAGCCACCCTTTTTCAAAAACAACACCCAAGAAAACAAGTAAGGTCAAGTAGCCCAAAATGAGCACAAGACTGCATATTCATTTGGAAAGGGACCAAGGCAACAACCTGTTCAATGTTGGGGATGTGAGGGAAATCACTTATATAGGGACTGCCCTCACAAAGGGGAAATAATGAAGTCTGTCCACGACATTCAAGAGGTTGAAATGGTGGAATACATGAGAGGAAACATGTCAATTATTTATGCAGACTTGGACAACAAACAAGTTGAATATCAATCCCCCATGGTCGAAGTGGAAGGTAATATTTATAACCAACCCATAGCAATTTTGATTGATTCTGGAGCAAGTCATAGTTACATAAATGTTAACATTGTTGAAATATTTCACTTGCAAAGGAGTAAGCATAAGAAATATTGGTTAGTTAAATTAGCCACGGGAGCTAAGAGAAAGATCAATCAGATGATTAAAGATTTTCAGATAGACATGAATGGACTCAACACAAAGGTGGATGTAAACATCATACCATTGGATTCATATGATTTTATAATTGACATGGATTGGTTGGAAAAACACCATGATGTCCTAGATTGTTACAATAATACAATAACATGTCTTGATGAGGAAGGGTAGCAAGGAAATATTCAAGGAATTCCAAGAATTGTAGTTGTTAGAGAGATTTCAGACATGCAGTTGAAGAAGATTTTATTTGCATCCCATATGGAAGAGGAAGACAAATATAAAGTGGAAATAATTGAAGACCATCCATGATTAAACGATTTTGAAGATGTTTTTAGAGAAATCTTGGGATTTCCACCAAAGAGAGGCATTCATTTCTCTATTGATTTGGTGCTAGGAGATGCCCCAGTTTCCAAGACACCTTACAGAATGGGCACACCAGAATTGAAAGTGTTTCATATGAAACTTGAAGAGTTGTTAAAGAAGGGGTATGTATTCCCAAGTGTCTCACCTTAGGGATCCCTGATTCTTTTTGTTAAGAAGAAATATGGAACCTTAAGGTTGTGTATTGATTTCAGACAGCTTAATAAGGTCACCATAAAGAACAAATATATTTTTCCAAGAATTGATGATTTGTATGATCATATGAAAGGTGAAAGAATATTTTCGAATATTGATTTGAGATCAGATTAACATAAAGTGAGGATAAAAGAAGATGGCATTAGCAAGACAACATTCAGGACAAGATATGGGCATTATGAATTCACGGTAGTGCCATTTTGACTATCAAATGACCAAACAGTCTTTATGTGTTTGATGAATGGAGTGTTTAGGGAGTACCTGGACAAGTTTGTAATTGTGTTCCTAGATGATATACTCATCTACTCTAAGACATAAGAGCAACATGAGAAACATTTAAGAATGGTGTTGCAAGTTTTAAGAGAGCATAAATTGTATGCTAAGTTGAGAAAGTGCATCTTTTACCAAAAGAAGATTCACTACTTAGGGAATATAATTTCAACAGCAGGGATAGAATTTGATCCTGAGAATATAGAGACCATTAAAGGATGGCCAGTGTTGAAGAATGTGATAGAGGTTAGATCATTCAGGGGTATTTTCGGTTATTACCAAATATTCATAAAATGACTCTCAAAGATTGCAAGTCCAATCACTTCTTTGCAAAAGAAGGGAGTGAAATTTGAATGGACATCCAAGTGTGAAGAAATTTTTTAGCAATTGAAGGAAATTTTAACAAGTGCACCAATATTGAATATTACAGATCCATATGAATATTTTATTGTGTGCATTGATGCATGCAAGGAAGGGATCGGTGGAGTCCTTAGTCAAAAAGATCATGTGATATGCTATGAATCCATAAAATTAAAAGAGCATGAAAGAAATTATGCTACCCATGATCTAGAGTTAGCAACGATTGTACATGCATTAAAAATGTGGAGACATTACCTCGTGGGGAATAAATTCAAACTAAGGATAGACCATTGTGGTTTGAAGCATTTGTTTGGAAAACCAATACTAAATTCCAGACAAACTAGATGGATGGAATTTCTGAGTGAATATGACTTTGAAATTAAGCATATAAAGGGAAAGGAAAATCAAGTGGTTGATGCACTCAATAGGAGAGGTCATGAAGTGCATATTTCAGTTGTTATCATGTACAATACTGATCTGAAAGATCAAATTATTGCAGCAGCAAATTCATATCAACATTATCTAAAAGTAAAAGAGATATTACAACAAGGTAATTTCCAGTAGAAATTTAATTCTTATGAGCTGAAAGAAGATGGAGTTCTCACCTATAAGAGCAAGGTATATGTGTCGAATTCTTCTGAGATGAAAAATGAAGTTCTAAAGGAAATGCATAATGTGTCATATGTCAGGAACCCAAGATATCATAAGACAATTGCAGCTTTGAGAAGCCAATACTTTTGGCCATGAATGAAAAAAGAAGTGGATAATTATATAGTTAGATGTCTAGAATGCCAAAAAGTGAAGACTGGACATAGACATCCATCGGGTTTTCTATAGCCATTTTCCATTCCAGAATGGAAGTGTGAATCTTTCATGGTTGAATTTATTACAAAGTTTCCCAGAATAGTGAAGCAACATGATTCCATCATGGTGGTGGTGGATAAATTGACGAAAAAAACACATTTTATTCCAGTAAAAACTACACACGAGGAAACAAATATTGAAGAAATATGTATGAAAGAAGTTGTTAGGATACATGGGATACCTAAGGCAATAGTTTTAGACAAATATCCAAAGTTTAGTTCCAATTTTTGGAATGGTTTGTTCAAAGGATTTGGGACAAATTTCAATCTCAGTACAATGTATCATCTAGAGTCAGATGGACAAATAGAGCGGACCAACAAAATAATTGAGGACATGCTCAGAATGTATGTGATAGATCAACCATCAAAATGGGAGGATTATATCCACTTAGTATAATTTGCTTGCAATAATGGATATCAGGCCTCATTCAAAATGGGTCCATTTGAAACATTGTATGGCAAAAAATGTAACACACTAGTAAGTTGGGATAATCCATAATACAAACAGTTGTTGGGCCAAAATTATTGAAGGAAATGGAAGATCAAATGGAAAAAATAAAGAAAAATTTAAAGGATGCCCATGATAGGTAGAAAAGCTATGCAGACAAGAATAGAGTGTTTAGATATTTTTAAGTGGGTGAACATGTGTTTTTAAAATTCAAGGCAAAGAGAAGTTCTCTAATATTAGGAAGTTTCCCAAAGATGGTAGCAAGATATTGTGGGCATTTTGAAATATTAAAAAAGATAGGGTCAGTTGCATATGTGCTAGCATTTCATGCATCCATGAGAATGCATAAGGTATTGCATGTGTCAAACCCTAACCACATAATTTATTGGAATGCGATCCAGGTGGAGCATGAAGGGGATTTCTAGGTGGAACCAGTATGCATCCTAGACTGGAATGTCAAAGTGCTCAGGAACAAGGCCACAAGGTTAGTAAATGTTCAATGGACCTATTACGGTCCTGAAGATGATACATGGGAGCATGAAGAAAACATGCGGGAGGAATACCCATAAATTTTTGACAATTTTGAATAAAACGGAATGAAAGACTCCATTTTGAGCAGCTAGAGTTCTGAAACCGCATCTCGGAGTCCTAGCCAATTGCGTTGGGGACCTTGACAAAATAATGGTTCATTCCTTGGGTTATCCTTGATAAATGGATGGTACATCCCTTGGGTTATCCCTAATAAATGAATGGTGCATTCCTTGGGTTAGCGAGTTGGGAGGAACATGAGATTATGGTTGGAACTATTGTTGGAGTTGTAAAATTGCAGAATTTTTATTTTCTAAGTATTGTGATATAAATTTGCATATATGTATATCGGTGTAGTTTGCATCGAGGATGACACACAATTGTAGGGAAGGGGGAATGTAACATCCCCACTATAATCCTCAGTTTAATTAATCCTTATTGTAGATATAATGTGTGGCTACGAACAAAGCGATGTAATATGTGAATTGTGTTTCTATGTTTTAATAATAAAATGTGATGCCAACTGCTAAGGGGACATGGATAGAGATGGGGGTGAATTAATCCACAAGAGAGAGGAGGGTATAGTATAATGGCCAAGAGGGGTCCAAGGGGGGAATCACCCATGAATATTAATCCAACCCATTATCCTAAAATTGTTATTTGTATATGAACCTTATAATTTCTGATTGAGTGTTCCCAAAGCCAATCATTGAAAACATGTAATAAGGTGGGTGTGAGTGGTCACATCCCAAAGTTATTAGGCACATGTGGGTTGAGTACAATCATCTTAGGGAATTGTTTGATTCAAGAAAGCAAGACAAAGGAGAGAAATGTGTATGGGTTAGGACAACAATTTTTACACATTGAGTTTTTGTGCATGAGGAGAAGGAAGAGAGCAAGAAAGAGATATTGGAGATGGTGCAGCCATGGAGGGATAATTTTAGAGAAATCTAGAGTATATTGGAGTGTATTTGGAGATGGAAACTGAAGAATTAGGTTGTCAGGCCTGAAGAGTGAAATCTCGGGCGAGTTGCACTAAAACAACAAGTGTTTGCTATTGTTTGTTGGTAGTCTTTCCTAGCAGTGAGTTCCCTTGAGTTCTCGATTGAGAGATTCCTAGATACATGTGCCAGAGAGGCCCTGATAAACGAATGGGATGCTCAAGGGACTGAGATCAGTGAAGGGTTGGGTAGGTCAAGAGGAACAGAACTGGTAGAAAATTGGGATATTTGTACAAAGATACCAGTGGGCTGTGAGTTTTATGAGTTGTGAGTGGGTTGTGAGAGACCACCCTCTTTTGTGGATTACTAGCCTCAACTTGGGGGTGATTGAATGTTGATATTTGGAGCATCCGGTCTATGGTTACGTGGAATGTCCGTCCCAAGCAATTGGTTGCACAACTATTGTGAAAAGATAAGTGTTTTATCTTGTTTATATTGTATTGTGAATTTTAATTGTTGTGCATGAACTTTGAGTATGAGAACAGATTTTATATGTTGCTATAATGAATTTTATTAGATGCATTCATGTCTATTTTAGTATGTTGTATATGCATCAATGTAATGGCAATAAACAATAGTTAAATATTTTTTTAATTCGTAGTTGAAAGCTACAGGAAATCAATTGATTGTAAAAGAATTAAATTAGTTAACATAAATTTCATTTTTATGAGTATTACACACTATAATGTCCCTCGGTTGGGCTAGGGGACATTACAAAAAATAATCGAGGTTAGATGGAATGTGAAAGGGCTAAGGAAGTGAAATGTGAAGGGAAAGATCTTCGAGAGTTCAATGTCTATCAATTCCAAAGTTAGATGACTGCATAGAAATAGAGATTGCTTACCCAACTACCTTTGTTGATACATGATGATCTGAGAGAGCCACACACTAAATCTTTCACTACATGAAAAAAAGAATTTGTCGAAGATCATTGAAGGAGCTTGGATTGTAAAATTGTGAATTATGGTAGGAAACAACGAATGTGCTACCGGAAATATGAAATGATGATCTTCTATAAGGAAGATTGTATATTCTTTATGGATGTATGAAATAAGTTTGTTGATGCTGAATTTTGAACTCTTAAGAGGAGGGGTTGATCCCTTGAAAAAATGTAAATGCAGTGGGAAAAATGGATCGTTTTATGGATGAATAAACATAGGAAATTGTTTCAAGCTTTGTAATAAGATAGTCTTATGTAAGGATGAAACAATATCACTTAGACTTTCTCTTTTTGAAACAATCTTGCATGCTTAGTCCAACAGTCGATATGCTCCTTTTATTTGCAAAGGAAATCAAAAGGATATAATAGTTGTACATAATATGAAACCATAGGGTCTTCAAGTGTTTCAAACCTATGGTACATTTTTTGTCATGTGAATGAATGTGTCGAAGTCGAACATGAGAAAAAAATGTTGGATTATCAGCCATTGATGTATATCATTAACCAACGCAAGACAACTCACCATTGATGACAGTGAGTGTCAAGGTACCATAGTACACTTTGACAGGTACAAATTAATTAGTTGAAGTCAAGTCACCTGCAAAGTCTGAAAATCAGGAGACGATGGTGCATTCCCACTATTGTCAGCGAGGAAACCTGTCATTAATGCATGCAAGATCCAAGTGTTATAACCTTAATTTGCACCAGACATGCTTACCTGGCATCAGGCCATCTCAGATTCCTTCTTTGCCAAAACACTGTTGAACAACTCTTTAAAAAACCTCTTTTATAAGGGCTCATGCGCTCTACTCCATTACTGCACGTGTGTACACGCTATCTGACCTAAAACAACCCGCGTGTACCTACAAAAGCATGAAAAAAGGAAAGTTGTCGACATAACACACAGCTTTGGGTGAGTTAACTGAAACTCCCGGCCATGCATGGCTGAGGGTTCATCCAAATACCTAGCTTCTTCTAGCCTATAAAAGAAGGGTTAGGGGTCCCATTTGGAAGAGGAGAATAATAGTAAAGAAACTCTACCCAATTGCACATTCCCATTGTCCCAACCCTTTACCCATCCTTGTGCAAAGAGAGATATAGAGAAAAGAAGTTGGAGGACATTTGAAGAGGAGCCCAGGATCAGGTTCGCGGAGAGGTGGCCGGTCTCGACATTGTAAGTTGATTCATTAAAGTTAATAATAAAGAAATGTTTTTCCCGTCCCACTATATGAGTTCTTCATAGTTTAGTGAATATATGTTTAAATCTCTAACCCATTAATCTGTAGAACAAATGCATGTAGAGTTTGTTGCTTTTTTTGTACGCAGGCATGTCTTGGGAGAATAGTTGCTAACAAGTGATCTAGCGTGAAGAAGGATCGACATCGAATGTCTGGAACAAAGTATGTTCGTTTAACCATGTATTTGCTTAAAAGAAATGGGGATTAGGTCTGGGACGACATCAGAAAGTATGATTCTTTCGGTCTTATCTGCATGCATAATATAACCCTAAATGCTAGTCCATAGGGGGATTTCCCACCACAACAGAATTGGCGACTCCACTAAGGATCGAACCCAGAATCTTCGCAGAACTTATTTTGGAACTTCTGGTTGAGTCAGGTGATCTTGTGCCCGAAGAATCGCCTATCAGAGGAGATATGTTTTTTATCACCTCTTCGGATCCCTGGTATGGAGATATACTTATCTATCTCCAGACTTTGAAGTTCCCCACCTCTGCTTCTCATGATGAGAACTGATGCATACACCATCAGGCTAAGAATTATCTCATACTCGATGATACATTGTATCAGAGAGGTGTAGACTGCATCCTACATCGATGTCTCACTCACGAAGAAGCAATTATCGTGCTTAACGATTGCCATACCGGAGCCTGTGGCGATCATTTGTCTGGGTTGGAAACAGCCCAAAATATTCTATGAGCAGGTTACTTATGGCCGACACTTATCAAAGATTGTATCAAATCGGTCAAGAAGTGCCACCCGTGCCAAATCTTCTCTCAGAATATGAGGGCACATCTCGCTCCCATGTTTCCTGTCATCACAGTTGGTCCCTTCACCAAGTGGGGGATTGATTACACTGCATGCAACCCTCCTTCAGCAAGGGGGCATTGCTATATCATCGTAGTTGTAGACTACTTCACAAGGTGGGTTGAAGCTATGCCAACATTTGAAGATGATGGAGAGACTGCAGCTCTATTTTTATTCAATCAGATAATAGCAAGGTTCGGCATCCCGAGGGAGATTGTCACTGACCATGGCAGTCACTTTCAGAACCAGATGATGACCGAGTTAACATCAAATCTTGGGTTATGGAAATAACACTCATCACCCTACTACCCCCAAGAAAATGGTCAGGTGGAAATTGTAAACAAATCTCTTAAGGCCATCCTACAACGAACAATTAACTCAGCCAAGTCAAATTGGCATTTGATGTTATACTCGGCATTATGGGCCTACCAAACGTCTGTTAAGACTGCAACTAGTTTCTCACCTTTTTCAACTCGTATATGGGTTGGAAGCAGTCTTTCCTATCGAATGTCAGATCCCGTCCCTAAAGTTGGCAATACAATTATTTCCAGACACTTCTCCACTTGAAGAACGATTAGTATACCTTGAGCAACATCGTGATGCGGCCCTGGCCAATGAGGCTCACAAACATAAATTCAAGTGTCAATATGATAGGTTTGTTCGTCCTTGGATTTTCTCTGAAGGCAACCTTGTTCTAGTCTATGACCAAGATAAGGACCCCCTGGGGGCAGGAAAATTCAATCCCATGTGGTTCAGACCTTTCATCATAAAATAGGTTTTAAAAAAGGGCACTTATCATCTGGTTGACTTTGAAGGGAATGCTTTGGCAGAGCCTAGAAATGGGCTCTACCTCAAGAAGTATTACTCATAGGCAGGTCACCATGGGTAACTTTTTGTAACATATGTATAGTCTTTGTACTATTACTTTCTAGTTTCTTTTAGTGTTATGGACGTGTCATTGATGTTATCTTTCGTCAGTGTGGCAGATGTCAAGTGATTCTGAGGTGTTCATTGGGTATGCAGATGATGCTAGTTGGCACACTCGGAGGCTTGCCTCCGCAGCTTGGGTAATCTTTACACCTCAAGGCCAGTTATTATCTTCCGGAGGTATATGCTTAGGTGACACCACAAACAATGTCGTCGAGTATAGTGCAGTTATTGAGTTGCTTCGTGACGCTTTGTTATTTGGTATCTCTCATCTCCGGATCTATCTCGATGCTTAGTTGGTTGTGTCTCAGTTAAACAGAGTATACCGGGTTCATGATCTGACTTTACACCGATGATTCCTTAGGGTACATCTCTTAGAACAAAACTTTCATTATATTACATATTTTCATGTTCCTAGGAGATTAAACCAAGTTATAGATACTCTAGCTAATCAAATTTTAGATTGGCATCTTGCACACATATGAAAGAACATTCACATAAACATGTAAATACATTTTTTTTTTTGCACACATGATCCATAAGACACAAAAGACATAAAAATCCATATATAATATCATAAAGTAACCAGAGTACACAGATGGACGCAAACGCCTCAAAAATATGACCAATAACGAGTCACGCGGCTTATGCCCTCAAAAAATATATACAAGTAGTGCTCGTGGCACGTTAAATGTATAGCTAAGGTCAAGGCATGTGGGCTCTGTTATATCGATCCACAGCATTAGCTAAATGTTGAAACAACCGGACCTACATCTGTGGTGCCCCCACTACATGAGGCTGCATAGATGGTGGTAGGTCATCAATCTCTGCCATAGGGACCATGCGAGTGAGCGCAATAAAGTTTCGCTTGACTCGTCTCAATACCCTCTCAGCCTCCCGGGCTGGAAGATCTCCTGCTATTGTTGTTCCCCCTGCGGCGGCAGGTGCGGCCCCTGCCCGAGGAAGATTCATGTTCCTCGCATAGTCAGTCGGTCACACTGGTCCCACATCTGCACACAACGAACACATATCTATCAAATACTCTGGTATAACAAAAACAAAATGATATATATAACAAAAACAACATAAAAATTACATATGTTCAACGAAAAAAAAAATGATGGATACTTACCCATCTCTCCTCGCTCCTCATTAGGAGGTACTGGTATCTCAGGATCCCTCGAAAAATCAATCCCTGCATACGGGTAATCCTCAATAACTGGGATCTGTCGCGATATCCAGGCAAAGAAATCATCATCGAAGGACTCATTAGTCCTTCCACCACCCTGTCGTGGCAACAATACTGCCCATCTACACACAGCAGGAAGAGAGGTCTGATGTCCTCGTACCACTACTCGAGGACTAAAGCTCGGAACTCTCTCAAAGAAAAACGAGCACAAAATAGTCCCGAACCCAAAGTTCCTCTGTGTCCGCAAACGACAATCTGTCAACTGCCTCTTCATACACTCAAGCAATGTGGTACTCCAATCAAATATTTGTGCATTTAAGCACTGGACTGCACAGTTCATCTGTGCACGAGACGCCTGATGTAGAGTCGCAGAACCAGTGATTCGCCCAATAAGCAACACTATCGCCTGTAGCGATAAGTCAGTAATCTTGCTTATGGGCACCTGTGAGCTTGAGCGGTCTGTATCAGCCTCACAGTAAAGACCTACCAATTCTGATATGTTATGTGGCCCTGAACGAAAAGTTTGAAAGTTGATTGGTTCCCCTCTCCAAGAGAGGCCAGTCAAAAAATAAATGTCCTCGGTCATGGGCACCAGTGACTTCCCCTCTAACATGAATGCCTCTGCATCCGGATGCCAGTAGTCAACCAAGGCATTCAGTAGCCTAGGTTGTGCCCGCATAAAAGGACATAAGAAAAACTTGAGTAACCCACATTGCATCAAAGCAGCCACAACATTGGGGTCTTCCCCGACCAACTCACTAACCTCTTCATGCTCTCTTTCTCTCCAGTGGACATACATCCTGCAAAACACCAAGGTTTAGGAGGGTTAACCCTTGATTTTTAAGATTTTTTCATTCAAAAAGGGGGTCCACACGGGTTGTAATACTAACAGTTGCGTGTACAAGCATGCAGGGTTTACTCTGCCCGAATGTACACGTGGCATGTCTTGAGACAGCCCACGTGGACCTAGAGCTGACCTTTTAAAGGTCGACGCCCCCCCAAAAAATGAAACCTAAAGCAAAAAGAAAGACTTAAAATGCAAGATAGGAGAGTTTGTACTTACTTGGTCTAGACAGAAGTTAGTTTCGTCCACTGTAGCTCCCGGAATCACCACTTTTATCAAAGGGGGTCTTTTGGCTCCAGAGTCAATTTCCAAATCAACAATAGTGATAATGAGTTGTCAGCTTCTATTTATAGACTTTTTGGCCTCTTTTTGTCACTTTTTTGGCCTCCCTTATCATTTTCTTTAAACCAAAAATCGTTTAGCATGATTCAGGAGTTGCATGGGAAGGATATGATCAGGTATCGGGACAGTTTTTTGGAGTTTTGGGTAATTTTCGACGGTCCGTGAATTTTTTTTTCTAAGGATCAACTTGAGCATGTAGGTCAGGTTTCTACCCTGACTTTTGTATCTCATTGTCTTTTTCCTTTGCTATAGGATTGATCCCATCAGGTTGCGACATGGAACCATCATAGTTGTTTTAGAAGTGTCGCTACTTGGTGGTAGAGCTTACTGGAACATGGATGCCCTAGGTAGATCCTGGTTGCATTATGGTATCCATGTTGTCTCTAATCATTGTAGGCTCAGGAGTCATTGTTGTTTTTCCTGATTACGAGTTTGAGCCTCATTTGCATGATTCATTTTCACTCTTGACCTCACCCTCAGGACTCCCAAAAGATATAACGGGTCTTCTTTTAAGCCCTTTTCAGACCCTCTAAACATGAAAAGATTGTCGAGCGATCTTGTGGCCTTTCACACTCGTTAAACTGAAATTTGAAGTCACGTCTGTCTGGCGGTAGTTTACCCTTTTTTTGGTCCAGACGGTCAATTGTACGAACAAAGGTATACTCTATGGAACTTCAGTTCTCTAGAAGAGTACCCTTAGGTATAATTTTACCCCTTTTTCAGGCCTGAGGGACTAAACTTACGAAAAAGGAACCCCCTCGGAGTCCATAGTTAAGCTCTTTTCAGACTCCCTAAAATTGAAAAGATCGTCGAGTGACCTTATTCTTTCACACTCATTAAACTGGTCCAGAAGAACATTCCTGACGGAGTCCATAGTTAAGCCTTTTTCAGACTCCTTAAAAATGAAAAAATGGTCAAGTGATCTTGTCCTTATCACACTCGTTAAAATGGTTTTGAATAGACGTCTTGTCGATGCTAGTTTACCCATTTTTCGAACCGACTAGACTATCTTGGAAAAAGGTACCCCAATGGAGTCTCCTTTTACGT
>SNQJ01S0074890.1:0-15166 GCA_010110895.2 Picea sitchensis
AAGACGACACCTCATAAAAAGCCTTATCCATTAGGATGGGTATGTGAAGATGCTAAGTTGCAGGTAACAAAACAGTGTAAGATCAGATTTGCAATTACAACTAAGTTCTTTGACGAGGTTGAGTTAGATGTTGTGCCTCTTGACATTTGCGGAATTGTCTTGGATAGTCCATATTTATTTGACAGGAAAGCTATATTCTATCCCAAAGAGAATAAATATCATCTTTTCAAGGATGGGGTTGAATATATTGTTAGAGCTCATTTTATCAAGACTAATGTTTCTTTAGTGACAACATGGAAAATGAAGAGACTCATGAGCGTAAATCAACAAGGAAGAATGAGGACAAACCCTAAACTTCTTCCTCCACATGATAAACATATACCTCTATGGATCGATCTTGAAAGGATTTGTAGAAAAATTGAAAAAATCCACCATCAATCTTCATGCACAAAAAATAAAACCAAGTAGGAAAGTGTTTAATAGTTGACAACATTCATTCACAAAGAAAGAACCCTTAACACCACAAATGCTCCAAGAAAGATATATTGATTAGGCTCCAAAAAGAGAGAACTCCAAATTATCCAACCATGAGTTCAAAATGAGGAATGACTCCTCTTTTTATAGAGTGAGGCCAACTTCCTTTTACAATAAAATAATAATATCTCAAGTGCTTCCTTAGATCTAGGCTAAGAAAATCAAAACTACCACTAAGTAATCTAAAACAACAATAAACTAAAAGTGGTCAAGCCACATGTACAATTCTGGATGAAATAATCCCCAAAGGGAGGGTTGTCTCCTCTAGGAGGGTGAATGTACTCAGGGTGCCCACATCCCAGCCTCCAAAGGCTTCTTAAAAGCATGTAGATGGCCAGTTACCTTGGTCCAGAGCTCAAATCATGGTGAGATTAGCCTCCCCAAGTCAACAAGTGTCAGCAGTGGCAATTCATGAAAGGTGAACAATACCCCAACTAGTGGACGGCTCCATGAAAAAAAACTCCAAAAAGGTGTAATATGATGCTATATTACCTCCAAAATAGACCTGAAAAGAATTGCCATGCCCATACCTTAGGTGAAGGGACCTCCATGAAGCACGAGGATGACTTTCCAAGTCAAAAGTTTGCCATGAAACACCACAACAGCCATGTTGACATCCAAATGCAATGGGGCCAGCCTTCATGTCTAGCTCACACATTGTCACAATACCTATTTATGTCATGTCCAAATCATCATGAGTGTTTTAAGTGAGTACCACATCATCCCTTCAAGCATTAGCCACTTCAAAAAGTCACCTAAGTGACCCCTCCACATTATAAAAATACCCCCATGTCCGTCATAACTTCTCCAGTTGTAGGTTGGCCATTAAATTAAGTGAAAATTGACTTTAAGTTGACCAATAAGGAGAGTGTTCCATACTCTTCTTCGTGGCATGCCAAGGAGAGGTCCATGTGTGCACATGTAGCCAAAAAATGCCCCTGGAGGTGTGACCATTGCCTTGAGAAATACCTATTTATGTCATGTCCAAATCATCATGAGTGTTTTAAGTGAGTACCACATCATCCCTATTTATGTCATGTCCAAATCATCATGAGTGTTTTAAGTGAGTACCACATCATCCCTTCAAGCATTAGCCACTTCAAAAAGTCACCTAAGTGACCCCTCCACATTATAAAAATACCCCCATGTCTGTCATAACTTCTCCAGTTGTAGGTTGGCCATTAAATTAAGTGAAAATTGACTTTAAGTTGACCAATAAGGAGAGTGTTCCATACTATTCTTCGTGGCATGCCAAGGAGAGGTCCATGTGTGCACATGTAGCCGAAAAATTCCCCTGGAGGTGTGACCATTGCCTTGAGAAATACCTATTTATGTCATGTCCAAATCATCATGAGTGTTTTAAGTGAGTACCACATCATCCCTTCAAGCATTAGCCACTTCAAAAAGTCACCTAAGTGACCCCTCCACATTATAAAAATACCCCCATGTCTATCATAACTTCTCCAACTGTAGGTTGTCCATTAAATTAAGTGAAAATCGACTTTAAGTTGACCAATAAGGAGAGTGTTCCATACTCTTCTTTGTGGCATGCCAAGGAGAGGTCCATGTGTGCACATGTAGCCAAAAAATGCCCCTGGAGGTGTGACCATTGCCTTGAGAAACGGGAGATGCCTCAAAACAATGTGAACAATCCCACAAATCAAAATGAAGTCGGCTACTCAAGAAGTGTCATGTCATGCCATCAAACTGTCTTGCTCATCAAAATGCATGTGAATACCATTTCCAGAATGAGGGTCATGCTCATCAAAATGCATAGGAATATCCCTGCCAGAATGAGGGGTAACACTCCCACCCATGTTCAATTCCCACAAGTGACATGTTGAAGTCATAATGAATGTATTGTTGTAATAGCTTCAAGCCTTATTATTGACCAACTTTGTGTCTTAAATTTTTCCCACAATATAATAAAATAGTAGGTTGCTAAATTCTCATCTTTTTAATTTAAAATATTAGGTGGCTCAATACACACAAACAACATTGCTAAACCAAGTCCTAAAAAATATATCCAAATTATATGTAATATTGATAAAGAATTTAAAGAAAACCATAAAAATATAAAAATATCAACTCAACACCAAGAATCAACTTATAAAAAAAATTAACACTAAAATATCAATTAAAAATGCAAAAGCTGGAAAAGAAAACACCAACTCAAACACATAAGGAATGAACAAGAAAGGAAAGTTTTACCATATATGCAAGATAAAAAGAAAAATAATATTAAAAATAAAACAAAAACTTAGGTGAAAAGGAAACATACAAAGATTAAGTGAAAATAGAAAAGAAAAAAAACTATTAAGAAGAAGAAGAGAAAAGAAAAACCTATAAAGATTAAAAAGCTTCACTTATATTGAAAAGTATACTTGACTTATATTTTTTATTAATAACATTTTGGTTTTGTAAAACAATGTTTATCCTTTTTATACGTATAATTTTATTAATAAAATTTTGGTTTTGTAAAACAATGTTCGTCTTCTTTATATCCTTTATTAAGAGGCATATAATAATATCCTTTATTAAGAGGCATATAATAATACAAGGACATTAAGATAATGCACAATTCAGCATGTTATACACAGTTTAATGATTTTAATATCATGTTTTAATAGTTTGTTTTATTTTATTTTTATGAAATATATAAAATCCATGAATTTTAAATTTGAATTTCAATATCAGGTTAATTTTGAATAATTTTATTTTAAAAAAAATATATAAAATATATGAGTTTTAAATTTTAATATCTTGTTATTTTGAACAGTTTTATTTTGAAGAAAAATATATCAAACCATTAATTGTAGAGCACATACAACCGATGTATATTTTAATACACAAATATTTGGATGAACGGTGATAAATTACAAAGAAAAATATGGCAAGGACACGTGGACCATCGAGTTTAATTAGGGATTTGAAAGCAGAAACGAAACTGCACATATTTGATTATTTGATGTGGACCTTGCACTAATGAGAGCAGAGCATATCTGAGAAGAGTGCATTTTATTTTGAATTACCAGATATTATCTGAAGTACGAATTGTAAAAGTGAATTCATTCATTTTTTATCAATCATTGTATAACTTGACTTCTACAATTATTGAAGTAGAATCCATTCATTTCTAATCAATAATGGAAATAAAAAAGTGAATTGATTGATTTTCTAGACTTACATGCCGACGACGTTTTATCAACCGAAGTGGGCTCGTTCACTGCTAATCACAAGAAGACTATAGGTATAGGAAAAAGGGAATGGATTGCAGATGGAATTTGATAGGAAAAGGGGAATGGATTTGGAGATGGAATTTGATGGGTAAATTTTCTGTAAAAGGGTGATTTGTAAATTAAATATGGTTAAAATTTTACAATGATTATTAACATTCTTCATTAAATTATGAAAATGATAAATGAGTTGTCCCAATCATGAGATTTTAATAAATGAGTTTTGTTTTAAAATTCCTATCTAGAAGGATTGATTTTATAGTAGAGGACCACTTACCAATATAAGTAAATTCATTTCTAATAACAAGAATGGAAAAGTCGATGGATGGATTGACTCTCGGGGCTTATTTTTCCAACTACACGTTATGCACCTAGTTATGTTATATTGAGCAAAAATAGGAATATCACAGAAATTACCATCAGAACAACACAATATAGAGAATAACACACTAAAATGACACCTTTATTGAAACAAGAGCAATGTTCACTTCCCTCTTCGAGGAGGCAACCTTCAGTGGAGCAACACTCTATTACAATAATTCTCAAGACAAGACTACTCATGCCCTCGACTCCTATTTATACTAAATCTATCTACCAAAAGAACAATCTAGAGGAAGATCTTTCTAGAAGCAGAAGCTTCTATTAGGTCTTCTTACATTTGACTTGTTCACCTTATTACTAGGCCTTATTTATTAATATTGACCTTTATTACATAAAAAATATATTATTCTACTTATGTAAGGGGTTAGGGAGGTTAGATCCCTAACATGCCCTCCCCCTTAAAAACAACCTTGTTTTCAAGGCTTGAGATGAGGAAGTTGTTGTAGAATGGTAGCCAGCTCCCAAGTGGCATCTTTTGGCTGTGTGTCCTTCCACTGAACTAAAACTTCCTTGATAGTGCGCTGGCGGAGACGATGCTCGCGTTGGTCCAAGACTGCTTGTGGTTGCAACCAAATGGAGTCTTCTTCATCAAACTTAGATAGACTAGTATGAGTCTGGCACCTAGTGTTGAGCACTTTCTTTAAGCAGGAAACATGAAAAACATGATGGAGCTTAGAGTCACTGGGCAACTCTAGATGGCAGGCCACCAACCCCACTCTCTTGAGAATAGGATAAGGACCATAAATTTTGGCAGTGAGTTTCTAACAATGTTGGGATTTGAGTGAAGTCTGCTTAAAAGTTTGCAAACGAAGAAACACATGTTTCCCTTCAGCAAATTCACGTTTAGAACGACCCTGATCTGCTTGTTGTTTCATGCGATTTTGAACCACGACCAAATTTTCTTTGAGAGTATTGAGAATGACTATGCAGACTGTAAGAGATTGATCCACCCGTTGAACCTTGGAGACATTGGGCATGTATGATAGAACTGAGGGTGGATTTTTTTTCATAGACTGCTTCAAAAGGAGTCAAGCAAGTGGAAGTATGGTAAGATGTGTTGTACCACCATTCAATGAGGGGTAACCATTGAACCCACTGATTTTGTATGTTGGACATAGAACACCTCAAATAGGTTTTCAAAGACTTGTTGATTGCTTTAGTTTGTCCATCAGTCTGAGGATGATATGTTGTACTGAGATGCAATTGGGTTCCCTGGAGTCGGAACAATTCTTGCCAAAAAGTGATGGTAAAAGTTGGATCATGATCATAAACAATAGAATGAGGCATGTGATGGAGTTTGAAAATATTATCCATAAAAATTTGAGCCACGATGGATGCTGTGAATGGGTGTTGAAGAGAACATAAATGAGCATATTTGGAAAGATGATCCACTAATTCCATGAAGATTGAATTATTTCATGATTTAGGTAATCCAACAATGAAGTCCATAGAAATATCTGTCCAAATAGTAGGTGGAATCGGAAGTGGTTGGAATGTGCTTGGAGCTTTAAATGTCTCTCCCTTATTGCGTTGATAGGTATCATATTCATCCACAAAGGTGCAGATGTCTTATTTAATACCGTCTCAGAAAAAAGAATGTTTAACCCGTTTATAGGTTTTGGTAAAACCGGAATGTCCAGCTATAGGTGAAGCATGAAACTTAGAGAACACAATGGATTTAAGGTTTGATTGTTTTCTTAAATATAGGTGACATTTATAACAAAGCTCGACACGGTGCCACGAGTACCCTGGAGAAGCTTGCAGAACCTACTGCAGTGTTTGGATCAATATGGAAATTTTGGGGTCTTGCAATGATTCCTAGCAAACCTCCTGAAGCCAATCTGCGACAATGAAAGAAAGGGAAAAAAGGGACCCATCTTCTTCATAAATTTTCTTGGAAAGGGCATCAACCACCAAATTTTCTTTTCTTTTTTTGTAGATGATTTCATAATCATATCCAAACAGCTTGGTTACCTATTTTTGTTACTCTGGGGAAGAAATTCATTGTTCCAGAAAATACTTGAGGCTTTGATAATCAGTTTTAATTTGGAAGTGTTACCCCAAGAGATAAGGATGCCAGAGATCCACATCATGCAAAATCGCCAACATTTCTTTTTCATAGGTGGACTAGCCCAAATGGCACTTGGAAAACTTTGGTGAAAGCCAAAGGTCAACCATCTTGCATGAGGATAGCCCCAATGCATTTCCCCGAGGCGTCACATTCTAGTACAAAGGTCTTGTTGAAGTTAGGGAGAGCCAGAACATGAGTAGTTCACATAACTTCTTTCAAAGTTTGGAAGGAATGGTCGGTTTTTGGATTCCAACTGAAAGCATTCTTTTTAAGGAGCGTTGTGAGGGGAGCTGCGATTTTGCTATAATTTTGAACAAACTTGCGATAATATCCTGTCAAATCCATGAATCCACACAAACTTTTAAGAGTTTTTGGGTACGACCAATCCTTCTTAGCTTCAATTTTCTTCGGATCCACCCTGACACCATCCTTGCCGACAATATGTTCTAAGTACTCAAATTCAGAGGCTCCAAAAGCACATTTATATTGCTTAAGGAAAAGTTTGTGATGATATAGTAGTTGTAGAACTTGATCCACATGGGTAAGATGGTCTTGCCAAGTTTTTCTATAGATGAGAATATCATCAAAGAAAACCAAGACAAAATGGTGGAGGAAAGGACGAAAGACATGATTCATGAAACTTTTAAAAGTGGAGGGAACATTATAGAGGCCGAATGGCATAACCAAGAACTCATAGTGACCCTCATGAGTTCTGAATGTAGTTTTGGGAATGTCTTTTTTTTCTCATATGAACCTGGTGGTAGCTAGAGTGGAGATCAAGTTTGGTAAAATACTGAGCACTACTTAATTCATCCAAAAGGTCATCAATGACAGGAATGAGAAATTTGTCTTTGATTGTGAGTTTGTTGAGGGAGTGGAAATCACGACACATGCACCAAGTACCTTCTTTCTTGGGTACCATGACTACTAGAGAAGAATAGGGGTTGGTACTGGGGCGGATGACACCGACTTCTAGAAATTCTTGAACAATATTCTCAATTTCATTCTTTTGGGAGAAGGGTTGACAATATGGGAGAAGATTGGGAGGAATACTATTTGGAACTAGTGGAATGGAATGATAATGGACACCTTGAAAAGGGGGAAGCCCCTGGGGGGTTTGAAACACAAATTGGTGTTGGGAGAGGATATATTGAAGGCCGGGATGGATAAAGGGTGTCACAATCGCCTGAATGGAATGAAGTTGGGAAACAATGCCAGAATGACCTTTTTTGGGGAGCTTTTCCATTCAATGGGGATTGATGATCTCTGGTGACCCTGTTGTGATGCCTTAGAACTGGTGTTGTTGGCCCTCCTGCTAGAGTTGTATGGTTAATTTATGGAAATCCATGGTGATAGGCCGAGAGTGTGTAACCATTCAGCACCAAGTACAATGTCACAAACACCCAAGTCAATAGCAAACATATGAGATTTCATGTGGTACTGACCAGTTTGTAGGCGCACATTTTCACAACACCCTCCACATTTCATGGAACCCCCATTGGCAATCATGATTTGGAAATTATTATCTGGATGAATATAACAATTGACTTCTTGGGCATTGCGACGATGAATGAAATTATGGGTGTTGTCATTGTCAACTAGAATGATGACTTTTCGGTTCTTAACGTAGCCAATTAACTTGAGGGTTTGGGGAGTAGACAAACCAATGAGAGCATTCAGGGAAATCAATGGTTCAATTTCCGGTAGATCAGAGGTATGATTAAGATCAACCGGTGGGGGTAGCTCGGGTACATGGGAAACATCTGCCTCGTATTCAAAAAAATCCTCATACATAGCCATAAAAAGCTTATGTTCCTTACACTTGTGCCTCAGAAAATACCTGTCATCACAATTATAAAAAATACCCTTGAGTTGGCGTTCAACCATTTCGACCCGACTCAATTTATGGATCTTAAGGGGAGTGGAAGGAGGGGCGGGAAGGGTATGTTTAGGGCGATGAATAAAGAGTGTTTTTTTGGTTTGGGATGAGACTACTTGTTGTTCTTCCTTGGCCCTTTTAGTAGCTTCCAACCAAGTCTAGGGGCAAGCCATGAGGACATGGGGACACATTTCATCCTTGAGGCCACTGATAAAGCATTCCCTAAAAAAAACATATGTCATGCCCTCCGTTCTTAAATACATTGCTCAAAGGTATCTATAAACTCTTCCATTGGGCCAATTTTTTTCAACTTGGTCAAATGGTCTAAATGATGGGTGTCAATGTCAAAGCGGTCATAAAGCTCAACAATTTTTTTTTCCCAAGCCACATACCCTTGGTGTGCCTTTTTACAACATTGCCACCATTTTCAACATTCAGGGTCCAAATGGAGACCACCATAATAGAGTTTGGCCAACTCATTGGTAATGCCATGCAAAGTGATGTAGTGTTCCATTTGGGTGGCCCAACCTGTGGGATTTGAGCCATAAAATTTGTTCAAATCCACTCTAGGAAGGCGTAGGTCACGTTGAAAGTGATTGGACTGAAAATTATGGGAAGTGGAAGAAGTATCACCTTCGGGGTGCAAAAGGTTGGTCAGATGAGGGAACGCCTCCAGGAATATTCAGCTTGGTGAAGAGTTGGAAAATAAAGGATTCAAGTTGTCTTTCCATGTGGGCAGAGAGTTCCTTTGTAATGTCTTGTTTTAGGGCTTCCATTTTGGCGTCTATGGTGGAATGCATGGATTGATGGTGGAAATATTGGCATTTATTTGCAGCAATTCCTTATGGGTCGTGAAGAGATCAAATGACAAGGTATTGAAGCGTGATTCAAGGTCTTGGTTGCGGGTGTGGGCCATGGTGAAAGGGGGGCATAGGAAGGGAGTGGGTGGGTCTGCATAGAAAAATGGGTTACAGGTGAAGGG
The DNA here is from genome assembly GCA_010110895.2 of Picea sitchensis. Lineage (NCBI taxonomy): Eukaryota > Viridiplantae > Streptophyta > Pinopsida > Pinales > Pinaceae > Picea > Picea sitchensis. Next base: position 9,084 of record SNQJ01S0074890.1, read on the forward strand.
TATCACGATGATCAGGGCGAAAAGGAGAATCCAATGGGATAGGTCCCAAATAAGGGGGTTGGGACCACAAGAAAAAAATGATGAAAAATGATAGGTATCACTGCGATCAGGACAAAAAGAGGAATCCAATGGGATAAGTCTCAAATAAGGGTGCGGGAAGGCCCCGAACGTTTTTTTAAACTCATGGAGTTATACTTCGATCTTAATAATATTGCAGTGGTGAAATGTCCAAATTCTTAACAAGAAGAAAAGTGTAGTAATTTCACAACCAGAATGCAGGAGGCAAGGTTGCCCGACAATATACATTATCTGTTCCTTTTCTGTTCTATTTCCGTCCCAAGGGTTAGGATGTTCAGGGTGCCTACAGACTGTTGAAATATTGTAACTTCAAAGAATATTTTACCTGAGAGAGAGTTGAATAATATTATTATATTATATTTAATTAGGCCCTATTGTACCTTAGTAAAAGTCGGCCCTATTATGCCTTGACAATTAATTGTAAATTAAGAGGGTAAAGTGATAGGTCGGCCCAGACCTAATTATAGGCTGGCAAGACCACTATTTATAAGAGAGGCCAACGCCTCATTTGGACTCACTCACCAACTAGCTATGCAGTGCACAAGTCTTGGAGGAGAAACTGTTTCAACTGGGGGTGACGATAAGGAGGGTTTTGGTCTATCTCTTGGTATTTCTTGGTTAAGTGGTGCACTACTCTTCCTAGTGAAGGATTAGAGGATGATCTTCTATTTGATATTTGGTCTATCTATATTGAGGAAGTTTTTGTTGGGTTTTCTCCCCCATGAGGGTTTCCCAGGATAATCTGTGTGTCTATAGTGTTTATGTGATTGCCTCTCTTTCAATGATCTTATTTATGCAACTAATGTTTTAAATGATTATAATAATAAAGAATAATCGTAACTACTAGCTGTATAAGTAAAAATTCAACATGGTATCAGAGCAAGCCTAAAAGATACCAACTCACAATCCAATTTTCAGTATTGTAGCTGCTGCAGAATTAAGGTTTCTGCATAAACCCTAAATGTGACGTTGTCCTTGTTTGAAGAGGACGTTGGAGAAAGTAACCACACCCAGGAAGTCGCCCTAGGAGGGCACATCTAGTCTCTAGATCAAAATTCTGAAATTTGAAGTTTGAGAAATTAGGGTTTCCTTATAAAACCCTAAGTTGCAGTTGCAGTCTCAGTTGCAGTTGCAGCGTTAGTTTCTTCATACTAGTTCCTTCATGCCAATGGAAACACCAATTGCAGTAAAAGTTTTTGTGAAGTGTTGGGACTGATTTTTATTGTCCTAGTGCGCCTTACCCTAGCAAATCTCTAGCTATCTTTAAATTACAAGTTGCAAAACCTTTGAAGTTTTAAAGGTATTTTATTTATTGTCATTGCTACGGGATGGTGCCACTACCTGCTGAAACTGCTAGAGGTATGTACTTACATATGTTTAAAATGTATCAATATTTTAAAGGGAATTTGCAGGAGAAAAGATCTTTTGTCTAAACTAAAATCGTATATCCATAGGGATCTCAGATCCAACACATTTAGAGGAACTATGCACCCCAGGTTTGATTACTTTGATATGCCTATACTTGTTATGGCATTATTGTAATCTTATGAATATCCAGGTTGCATTTTGATATGTTGAAGTCATCATACTAACCATTGGTTAAAATTAAAGTCAAAGTATTAGATTGATTAAAGTTGAGATTATAGAGTTTATTCCCTAACTTAAATTTTTGTCAAGATAACTTCTTGTCTTAGTACAGAGGATAGGTTGAAGAAAATACTTGTCATATTGAATGAAGGAGACTCAAAAGAAAAGCAACACACTCATTCTTGAGGACAAGACTCCATGTTCCAGGTTACCATGGAGGAATGATTGATCACAACACTAGAAGAGTGTTTCTCTCATTTCTTATTATTGTATTTCTTACTTTTTACCCTTGTTTCAGGCAGGTCACAAGTGATATCTCTAAAGGAGCTATTGTGACAATTGTTCTCACTATTGTTTCATTAATATTATTATAAAGAGTATTATTCTTGTCTGTTGTTTCTCCCTTGTTGTTCTTGTTCCGGGTAGGTCACAGGTGATAACCTTGAGGAAGCTATAGTGACAGTTGCAGGAGGAAACATATTAGATTAGACATGGAGCAAACTATCCAAGTTATATACATGACCGTATACATCCATGCACCAAAGAAGATGAAGAAGAAGCTACTTTTGAGATACATAGTATCTCATATGAAGATTGATTGTAAGGAGAAAGAGGGTCCAAAGATGACTAAACATTAGAATAGAAATCACATTAGACTTGGTCAATGGATAATGAAGCCACCTTGACAGGAAGAAGAATTCTTTTGAAGTATGACTCAACTTTTCATATTCAGACTTGGTATTCAACACCAAGTATATCCTGTAGAGACTATGCAGTTTTTGTAAATTCAGAAGAAATCAAGACTCGGAGTAAGCCTGATCTCAGAAAGGATTAGATGGGAAAAAGATACATCTTCTAGGACTGGCAAAAATATGCCATGAGTTGAGAAGACTAGATCGTAGCTTCAGATACCTCTAAGAGACATGAAATCTCCTAAGAAGATTCCCTTGTTTCAGTGACAGAGGAGGAAGCTAGTCAGAAGGATTGGGATACATTTTTTTCCTTGAGACTAGAAGGGAAGTCAATGGTGACTTCCAATATTGATCTAACATATCAAGCATGCTGCAGATAACAATATAAAGATGTACAAATCCTGATTTGTGTCCAGAGAATTCTCCCAACAAGAGGGATAAGACTATGACGAGACAATTGCTCCAGTAATCAAAAGAAGTATAAATAGAACAAACATGATTCATTAAAATAAGTCGACACAATATGAGATTCAGAGTGAGTAGGTATGGAAATCCTTGTATTTGAGATTGATTTATCTCCAGTGCCAGTTGGTGCAATACATGAGTTGGGCCATGGAGACATGACTACAATAGAGGATTGAGTTACCTTCAGAGAAAGAGGATATGCTACCCTTGGTGTCAGTTATTGAGCCACTCTCAGTTTCAAATGACGTTGTTTTCATGATAGAGTAGAGTTACTCTCAGAGTTCAACAACCACAGTGGCAATGGAGCAGTCATTTTCAGATTCAAAGAAACTGCAGGTGCAGAGTCCCAATCCCAAAGGAATAGTTGCAGAGAGAGTAGAGGACATACTCTTAGGCAGTGAGACAAATAGTGCTTTGTAGAAAGCACATAGAGCTATCGCATGATTGTGCAAATTAAGTTGCAGTTGAGCAAGTTGAAGAAAGCTCCAAGAGCTTGGTATGGCAGGATTGATAATTTTCTAGTGAGCTTGGCTTTACCAAGAGTAAAGTTGATCCCAAACTTTACTTCAAGATTGAGAATGGTGGACCAGTTATATTTTTTCTATATGTGGATGAGTTATTCTTGACAGATGAAGAAAAGATCATCACAGATTGTAAGAAGAATCTTGCTGCTAAATTTGAAATGAGGACCTAGGACCAATGCACTATTTCTTAGGTCTTGAAATATAACAGAGAACCCAATGTTCCATGATAAGATGAAGCACATAGAGATATGGTATCAATACATTTGTGACATGGTGCAGAAGGGAGTTGTAAAGTGTCAATATGTTGGCACAAAAGAACAGGTTGCAGATGTGTTGACTAAGCCTCTATCTCGTGTGAAGTTTAAGTACTTCTGAGACAAACTTGGTGTAGTTTGGAAGAACCTCCCTCGAAAGGGGGAGTGATGTTGATGATACTATGGTATCCTGACCAACAACGGGTAGCTCAGTTAGGATTTTATATCCTAGGAGACTGATCATCCTTGGGAAGATCCTGAAAGTCCGATAAGGACGGTCTGTCAGAGTACCTATGCATGTATATGCTAGCTGTGGTAAATAGTGGTAGCTCTGTTAGGATTATATATCCTAGGGAATCTTATTATTCATGGGCAGATCCCGAAGGTCTAGTAAGGACAATCTGTCAGAGTACCACAGATGTTGTTGTTGATGCACCTGCCTCATTCTGTTGCCACATATTGATGTTGATATTCCAGCTTCGTGTTGTTGATGTTGATGTTCCAGCTTCATACTATTGATGTTGATGTTACATATTGATTTTGTTGATGTTGTTGTTCCAGCTTCGTGCCGTTCATGTTGATGTTGCAACTTCATGTTGTTGATGATGATGTTACTCCAGCTCTGCGCTACAGATGATGATGATGTTCAATTTTTGTTGATGTTGATGATGAGAAAAAATTCTAATGACCTATAGATATGATCGACAGTGTTCCCGATACAGATGACGATGTCCCCTCCTCTTAATGATGTATTGAGTCCAATTAGTTGTTATCAATGTTGTCAGTAGAATACCCTTATTGTTAAGGGGCAGTGTTGAAATATTGTAACTTCAAAGAATATTCTACCTAAGAGAGAGTTGAATATTATTATTATATTATATTTAAGTAGGCCTTATTGTGACTTAGTAAAAGTCGTCCCTATTGTGCCTTGACAGTTAATTGTAAATTAAGAGGGTAAAGTGATAGGTTGGCCCAGACCTAATTATAGGCTGGCCATATCACTATTTATAAGAGAGACCAATGCCTCATTTGGACTCACTCACCAACTAGCTCTGTAGTGCGTAAGTCTTGGATGAGAAACTGTTGCAACTAGGGGTGACGTCAAGGAGGGTTTTGGTCTATCTCTTGGCATTTCTTGGTTAAGTGGTGCACTACTCTTCCTAGTGAAGCAGTAGAGGAGGATCTTTTGTTCGATCTTTGGTCTATCTATATTGAGGTAGTTTTTGTTGGGTTTTCTCCCCCATGAGGGTTTTTCACAATAATATGTGTGTCTCTATTGTTTCTGTGATTGCCTCTCTTTCAATGATCTTATTTATGCAACCAATGTGCTAAATGATTATAATAATAAATAAGAATCATAACTGCTAGTTGTATAAGTAAAACTTCAACACAGACAGGGGTTTTCCATGTGCTGTAGTGAGTCTCTGATATACATGCAAGGTTGAACAGTAGTACGTGGCCCAATATCTTAGGGCACCAACTAAGGAAGTTAGACCGTACCCTTAGCCGTACTACCCAATTACCCAAGTACTAGAGAGTATCTTTTCGAGTGTTGTTCTCAGTGGCACTATAGCAGTCAGGTGACCGATCGATTGATCTATAGTGGGGTTCACGATACCCAGGCAAGTCTGTATACATGTGATGTCTAATGCGCTACCACTCGAAGGGGTACCAATAGGGGTTACAAGGGTATCCAATAATGTGAGCTTAAAAACCTCTTGTAATTCCTACGTGTATGCTTCCTTGACTGTAGATTTATGCGTTGAATGACAAATCACTGTAGTTTAAAGATGTTAGAACATGTCTCTACCCTGAAAAAAATTAACCCACAATTCCTATCAAGGAAAGTGCTCTGATACCACTTGTTATGCACTTGGTTATGTTATATTGAGTAGAAACAAGAATATCAAAAAAATTACCAACGAAACAATATAATATAGAGAACAACACACCAAAATGATACCTTTATTGAAATGCGAGCAATGTTCACTTGCCTCTTCGAAGCGACAACATCTAACAGAGCAACGCTCTATTACAATAATTCTCAAGACAAGAGTTCTCATGTCCTTGATTCCTATTTATACTAAATCTATCCACCAAAAGAACTATCTAGAGGAAGATATTTCTAGAAGCAGAAGCTTCTATCAGATCTTTTTACATTTGACTTGTTCATCTTATTACTAGGTCTTATTTATTAATATCAACCTTTATTACATAGAAAATATAATATTCTACATACATAGAGTTAAAAAGGTTACGTCCCTAACACTACTAATTACCAAAATAGAGTTGAAAAGGTTACATCCCTAACACTACTAATTACCAAAATGTAGCATACATTTATATTCACTGAAAGATTGGAAAAATGCATGAATGGATTGAATATTGGATGGACTTGACTCTGTGAAAATACCAATTATAAAAGTGAATTTGAATTCATTTATGATCAATCATGAATAACTTGACTTTGCCCACTATAGTGA
>SNQJ01S0074891.1:0-35970 GCA_010110895.2 Picea sitchensis
CAGTTGTGATGAGTCACCAAACAGTTTTTGATTAGTTGAGTTAGTTATGCTAAAAATAGTATAGACACGTCCTGATCAGTTATGACAGGAACGTTTGTATTTTGACTTATAAATACTTCATTTTTCAATGTATTGAGGGTTGTTGATTCTCACACCCTGTTGCTATCAAGTTGTACTATTTTTGAAGAGATCTTCCATTAATAAGGAAGAAACACTTTACAGGATTCCTGCACACGTTTCACTGGTGATGTGATTCTCTCAGTTAAATGTGTTCTTGCTCCGTAATCATCTTGTTTTTCGATAACTAATCTTTACGAATAGCGTTATGTTACAGTATTTATCTATGATACCTTGTCTCCGATTCTAAAGATTTAAATGTTCATCTTCTAAATATCTTCAATTAAGAGATTCTTAAGTGCTTGTTAATTGGATTTATTTCCCTTATCTTTCCTTCTGATCATCATTTCAAATTATAAAAGATCCAGTGAGTGTGTTACCTCGCCTTGTGACGGTTTTCTTCGGCGTTCTGGTTGTATCTCATATTTTATTAATTACAGACCCCATAGCCTAAATGGATGTGTAGTTAGTCTCAACCAACTTTAAAAAACCCTTTACAACAAAACAAAACTCGTGCCTTTACCTAGCCTAATATCTTTCAAACAAAGCTAAATCATATAGAGAGATCCCTCTCTGAAGCTGGAAGGGCTAGATCCCAGCTTTAAAAGCGGTTGGTTAAGGTTACCTTTGTAAATTTCTTCTTTTTCAACCTCTAAGAAATTTACAGAGTGCTAACAATGTCTAGCAAGTTCTAGTAAAAATTTTGTTTGCAAACCTGGCAGTGGTCACCGAGAATGCAACATCATCTCAGGGACTCTTTACTGCATCTCTTGGTATAGAAGTAACTTCAATTAAATTGTTACAAAATATGATCAAAGAAAGGTATTATAACTAAGGAAAGAGACAGGGAATACAACTATTTCAAGAACTTAAGATCAAGCATTCCACAGTGGATGGGTTTCTATACTTTGCTTCTTGTTTTGTTCTCTACTTAAATGCTTGAAAGGTAAGATCAAGAAGCTAGGGAGCAGAAAACTAGAGGCTAAGACAAAGCACATTTTCAAAATTTTACTGCTATCCAAAGACGGATCTTTCACCAGCGCAAAAGGCGAAATTATAACTAGTTAACTGATGAAAAGCAGAGCTTTCACCAGCTAACTAGCAGATCGTAAGGCGAAATAGCTGGTGAAACCTAAGATGGCCAGAAAAAGAGTAAATGTTTCCCAGATCAAAGTTTTATTATCTTATAGAGCACGAAGATGATTTATAAGTCAAAGTTATAATTAAGAGGATCTGCTTCAAAGTGTTGTTCCTGTTTTTGAGGTGCCAGCAAGATGAAAGAGATAATGTTTGTTACCTATTTATGGAAAGAATGACCTGTCTTTCCAAGTGGCATTTTTTGACCTTATCTTTCAGCCTTTGAAGATTTTATGCCTTGTCATCACATTGAAGGATGTTGAATACTTTTGCAGCTGTCGAAGACTTTATTTTAGATATGGTTTGATTTCCTTTAATAAAGGATCTATTTCTTTAGAGTTTACAATTAGTTTTATGTTATGCTATTTTTAGTATCCTAGATCCCTTTTCATAGGATCTGATCTGTACATTAAAAATCTATAAAGTTAAAGACAATAGAGGAACAAGGGGTTCAATCCTGGATACATTTTTCTCTTGTACTAAGACTCTTATCTTGATAATAGAATCACAGTCTTCTTTTGCTGTCAATGTCATATTTATTCATGTACTTCATTATTCTGTACTTTATTTCGGTTTATCTCAGCTTCTAAGAACTGTTATCTTCTTATTAAGCTCATGAACTTGATTTAAAGGAATTCTTACTATCTTGTATGACCCTACACACTATTGTACTTGGTTATCTAGACTAGTGTTCTTCATACCCTATTTCAATTACTTTTTCTGATCATTGATTTCTAAAATCATTGTCTTATTTGAATGCATGATAAGTTGTTCTTCTCATTAGCCATTGATTTATCCCATTGATCCAAGCATACCAAATTTACCATATTCTTAAGTTACCAAGCATCTTTGGCCTACAACCCCAAAGAGTTTCTTGGAGTGATAACAAATTGGCGTCGTTGTCGGGGAGAAGAGACTGAAGCTCAACTTCCCTGGGAGACGACATAGATCCGATCTTTGATGATAGACAAAGGTTGGACACTACATTGGTTGTAATCATCTATCTGGCGACTCCATGAAGGATGGATCGGTTGGCGACTCCATTGGTATATAAATGAACCAGATCTTAGCAAAGAGGTATGTGTTTTGCAATTTCTCAAGTATTTTTGGTTACCCTCATCCAATACCTAGTAGAGATGAATGGGAACACAATCTTCCCAGATTTCGAGGAGAAAAATGGGAAGTACCAGCTGAACATTTGTTGGATTTTCATGAGTTTATTCATCGACTCCAGATCATACATGAAGATGTTAAGATTAAAATTTTCAAGTATTCATTAGAGGGGATAGCCCTTGATTGGTGCAGGTCTCTTCCATCTTCAAGCATTCACTCATTGGCAATTTTTCATTATGCTTTCCATTTGTTTTCTAAAGATGAATTTCTAGATGAAGGTCTCTTTGAAGATTGTTGTGATGAATTTGATAAGCATGTTCAGCAGGAAGTAGTCTTTTCTTCTGTTTGTCAAGATGAAAATTATGTTGTTAAGGAAGAGCTTCATGATACAAATAAGAATTGCATTGCTGTAAATGCATCAAACCTTATCTCTATTACACTTACTGCCTTTGATTTACATGAAGAAACAATTAGAGAAGAAGTTTTTTCTGAACCTTTTCAAGAGGTTGCCTGCAATATGTTTTCACCTGTGATTGGGGAGAAGGATCTGAAGACTGTCTGTCTTTCTTCGCATGATTCAGGAGTTTTATATTCACCTATTGTTGATAAGTATGCAGATGTAGTAGAGCAGACCCTTACTTCAAAGGATGTTGATTTTAACAGCAGCCAACCCATATATGACATTTATGAATCTGATTTCAACGAGCCTTTTTCTTTGCCCATAAAGGAATGACATCATGTTGTAATCAACCATTCCATGTTTGCAGAAGACATTAAATATGATGAGTTTAATATGGACGAAGATTCTAGGTCTTCTATTCTGTTTATAACGCCTCATGAACAAAAAATTGAAATCACCTACGAAGAAGATATCTCTCATCATGATCAAGAAATTGTTGATACACCTTATGATAGCCATGAGGATGCCTTTAACATTGTATCAAATTCATCTATTAAAGATGATTGTCATGATGATCATATTGTTTCTTTCAAAACCTTTAAAGATGATGATCAGATTATTCCTTCTAAAAACTTTGAAGATGTTGAGCAGATTGACATATCAGTAGAAGACAATTTCATATCTACAACAAATAGTAAGGACAACTTTCAATTTTTTGATTTGCAGACACAGGGGAATTGCAGCACACATGAAGAAGAGGATGGTGAGGGCAACTTAGAGTTTCCAGATTTGCAAGGACTGTCTAATCTTCATCTAGAAAATTAGCAAGATTGCAGCAGATACAACGAGGAAGATGATGTGCTGAAAAGTTCAGATCAACAGTCCATCTTAATGACTCTCTGACAGAGGTTGATAATTCCATATTTAGTATTGAAGGCATTCAACATCATTTCAATAGTCACTTGGAACAACAACAAGGAGAGGTATTTCATTGTGACTTTAATGAACCTGTTGCTAACTATTTGGAATATATGAGCAGCAAATGGGTTAAAGTATTCTTGTCAGAAGAAGATTGTCTTTATCATCTATTCAAACCTCTTTTTTGCATGATATGGCTTCCATTATTTTTCAAGATAAGATCTAGCATAATGACAATAAATCAGTTCCTTACATGGCTTCATTGGAAGCATGACTTCACTTGATAAGCAACAATAAATGGTTAAAGTAGGGATAGGTATTTGAATAAGCTCTTCATCTGAGCAAGTAGATTCTTTCAGTTATTGTTTTTTGAATAAGCAGATTAGGTTACAGGCAGGTTACAGGTTTGCAGAGGAACAGTTGCACAGGCCAGATGACTCCATAGCCCAATGGTAAAGGTGATTGGAACTACTAGGTTCTTGGAAACCTCGCAGGGAGGTCTCCATCCCAGTTGGAGCTAGTTGTTAGCGATAAAAAAATGCACTGGTATTTTGATGAGTATTTTCATCACTCTTCACTTGATTTATTGTTTTCTTCAGTCTCTTTTCCAGTATCTTAACCTCCATAGTGTTCATCAAGCTCCTGCTTGATTACTTTGGTCAAAAATCCTTTGTTTCTATGCCTAAGGTCTCTAGGGTTTATGGTTGTTTATGGTTTTCAGCTTCAAACAAAATATTGAAGGCCCATAAGTCAAGCCACAAACCAACACATAAACCAATCCATGTGTCAAGATCCAAATACATCAAGTCAAACTTTGAATCAAGCCACGCAACATACAAGCCATGTAACAAGTCCAATTCATAACTCAGCTATGAGCCAAACCATATGTTTATTTCTCATATTAAGATCTTTCAGGTTTATGGCTTTATTTTAAAAGACTCACAATTGTCATACAGTTAAAATATGAGTCTAGATGTAAATTATGCCATGATTCCAGCCACAAATTGACATTCAATTCAACACACAAGCACCAATTCCAAATTCCACGTTCAAGTTATGAGTCAATATATAAAACGCCAAGCCTTTTTTGCCTCATCTTCTCAGTTCTATCCTTATTTCTCGACATATTTCAAAATGAAAATACCTAAACTCCTGAAACATGAGGGATATGTCCTCTGTGTGTTTTTCTACAAACACCAGTCTGCACACAAGAAAGGTTACAACGAGCAGCTAAGCAGAAAAGGAAATCACGCATCAGTAGATGAACAAATCTTGCATGTCCAGGTTGTTTTCAAACGATGTCTGATTTTGCAGACAAAGAATGCGTGGGCAACAAATTTGGTTGAATAATCAAGGTTCTCAATTTGTTTTTCATGAAGGACAAGGATTCGTGGAATAGAAGCCAAGGAGAAAAAACCCCATCTTTGGTGAAGGCCATGGAGAACATCTACGCATAGCAAAAGTACTTTATGAGCATTTTGGGATCAAGAATCTTGTGCGTCCTAGTGTCAAAGAAACCAAGAGGATACATAAACACTTTGATCAAACTTGTGATGATGTACGCAAAGTTATACTCATATGCTCAACAATTGACAGCGAAGGCTATCTACTATTACTGCTAACCAGTACAAGAATATTGGCACGCTTGGGAAATGAACAAGTTATTAATCTCCTGGTTAATGTAGGTTGTCTTTACCCTACAATTACAGACAATATTATAAATGTTGCAAGAAAAGACCCTGCTCATCGGAAACTGTTTGTGCATGGAATGGCTTGGGAGATTGCTTCATAAAATCTGCATGAAGCATTCAAACAGTATGGAGAGATTGAAGAAGGCTCTGTTATTATTCACAAGGCAACTGGAAAGTCAAGGGGGTTTGGCTTTATTATATTCAAACATATGGAATCTGCTCAGAAGGCTTTGCAGGAACCTAGTAAGACTATTGATGGTCAAATTACTGTATGCAATCTGGCAACTGTTAGCACCAATCCAGTATAATCTACAGATAGAAACAAAGAAGAATAGTGTGGTATGTCTTCTTCTATAGTAGACTTGTCACTGTATTATAGTGGCAATTGTTTTTATCTATGCAGAGGTGCAGGAACAGACTGCAAGCAATATCCTTTTGTCATCTTCGAGTTCATTTTGTCTAGCAAGTTCTAGTAAACATTTTGTTTGCAAACCTGGCAGTGGTCACCGAGAATGCAACATCATCTCGGGGACTCTTTATTGCATCTATTGGTATAGAAGTAACTTCAATTAAATTGTTACAAAAGATGATCAAAGAAAGGTATTATAACTAAGGAAAGAGACGGGGAATACAACTATTTCTAGAACTTAAGATCAAGCATTCTACAGTGGATGGGTTTCTATACTTTGCTTCTTGTTCTGTTCTCTTCTTAAATGCTTGAAAGGTAAGATCAAGAAGCCAGGGAGCATAAAACTAGAGGCTAAGACAAAGCACATATTCGAAATTTTACAGCTATCCAAAGACAGAGCTTTCACCAGTGCAAAAGGCGAAATTATAACTAGTTAGCTAATGAAAAGCAGAGCTTTCACCAGCTAACTAGCAGATCGTAAGGCGAAATAGCTGGTGAAACCTAAGATGGCCAGAAAAAGAGTAAATTTTGCCCAGATCGAAGTTTTATTATCTTACAAAGCATGAAGATGATTTATAAGTCAAATTTATAATTAAGAGGATCTTCTTTAAAGTGTTGTTCCTGTTTTTGAGGTGCCAGCAAGATGAAAGAGATAAAGTTTGTTACCTATTTATGGCAAGAATTACCTGTCTTTCCAAGTGACATTTTTTGACCTTATCTTTCAGCCTTTGAAGATTTTATGCCTTGTCATCACATTGAAGGATGTTGAATACTTTTGCAGCTATCGAAGACTTCAATTTAGATATGGTTTGATTTCCTTTAATAAAGGATCTATTCCTTTAGAGTTTACAATTAGTTTTATGTTATGCTATTTTTAGAATCCTAGATCACTTTTCATAGGATCTGATCTGTACATTAAAAAGCTATAAATTTAAAGACAATAGAGGAACAAGGGGTTCAATCCTGGATACAGTTTTCTCTTGTATTAAGACTCTTATCTTGATAATAGAATCACAATCTTCTTTTGTTGTCAATGTCAGATTTATTCATGTACTTCATTATTCTGTACTTTATTTCGGTTTAGCTCAGCTTCTAAGAACGTTATCTTCTTATTAAGCTCATGAACTTGAATTAAAGGAATTCTTACTATCTTGTATGACCCTACACACTATTGTACTTGGTTATCTAGACTAATGTTCTTCATACCCTATTTCAATTACTCTGTCTAATCGTTGATTTCTAAAAGCACTATCTTATTCGAATGCATGATAAGTTGTTCTTCTCATTATCCATTGAGTTATCCCAATGATCCAAGCATACCAAATTTACCATATTCTTAAGTTACCAAGCATCTTTGGCCTACAACCCCAAAGAGTTTCTTGGAGTGATAACACCAGGAAAGGTGCGCAGTTGCTATAGTCATGTAACAACATGCAAAACTGGTGCAAGGCTGTAACAGCTGGTGTAACAACAATGATATTTCTTCAATACTTGGTTGTTCTACACATTTTGATCATTAGTTTCACATTCATGGGTAAAATATGAGAAACGCTACCAATCAAACATGTTAAGTAAATAAGAATATAAAAGAAAGATCAATGATTCATACCTTGGGAAAAAGGGTCTTAGCAAACATTATAGTAGGCATTTAGCATAGAAATGATAAGCTTGAATGAGCAAAAGATATAGTGAAAAAGGGACATTTCTGGGTCCTAATAGTTTGCACATTCCAGGATACCGCACGCAGCAACATAAGTGTGTGTGATTGTGAGGTCAGGTAGCCTTTTGTGTATATGCTACGTTTTATAGGTTGGTGATCCAGTTATTATAAGCTAGGATTCTTATATTTTGATTAGGCCAAAGAGCCTAGATGTTAAAGGCCAGTGTGTCTATTTTTGTATATGTTTCATAATTAATATAAAATACATCATTGTGCACAGACTGACCACGATAAAAGAGATGGGGGACAAATATCCACTGGTTAGGGAAAGGGAGGGGCCTAAAAGTTAAGGAAAAGGGCTAAGCTAGGGAGCCTAAGCCAAAAAGGAATATTATATTAATATTTATTAAATGATAAAGTATGGATAATTATTTTATCCTAAGTTCTAAAGTTGGGGACAAGTGGGCCAAAGTAGCTCCCAACATGACAAGTGTCAAGTTGGGGACATGCATACATATTGTTGGGACTTAGTTCATTTTCCCATCTTTTCCATCATTCTCCCTGTCATTCCTTCCATCATTCATTCATCTATTCAATCATCCATGAGCATGCACACACCCATTGAGTTATCCTTTGTATCTTCATGACTGTACCTGAACTTGTATCCATATCCATTTTTGTTGGTGTATCAGGTTATCTTGGGAGCTGGACTGAAGAAGCGGGTTGTCAGGCCCGTGGGATATTGAAGAAGCGAGTTGTCAGGCCCATGAGATATTGAAGAGGTGGGTTGTCAAGCTTGTGAGAAATTCTCTGGGTGAGAGAATTGTTGGGAATTGATTTCCTGAAGGTGCTAAACTGCAACTACAATGCTCCGAGACTTCATGTTCGGCCTGTTGTTGAAGCTCGGAAAGGAAGTGGGGCAATCGAAGGACTGTTAAAAAAAGAAGGGGCACACTTCCTGGGTGGGACAGGCATGTTGAGAATGAGGGACTGTAGGTTGTTAGTTTGAGTTGGCACCTGAGACAGAGTCTTTACTGTTGTTTATGAGCCTTTAGCTTGGTTAGGAATCCCTTTACCCGGGTGGAGTTTAGTCCCATCTCGGGGGTGACTCACTATTGGGAGTGATGAACAGTGTGGTCTAAGGCTGGGAGGTTTATGGAAGGTCTGCACTTAGTTGGTGACATTCTTACCAAGATAAGTGCCAATTGTGTGACAAATTTACATGTTGCATTGTTATTTACGTGCTTATTTTTATGGGTTATCATATGTGTAGTTATAACTCTGTTTATTTTTATGGGTATTTCCTATATATGTTGCATGCATATGTTTACTATTATTTCAGTGTGAATCTGTGTAATTACAGATGTATTTGTATGTTTACGTTTTATATATAATGCTTCCACAAGAGTTCTGTGTGTGTATATTTTAATTGCATGCAGTTTGAAATTTTTATGTAGCATAGCTCAGTTGGATGTTGGGTATGTTACCATATGTTCCACAAAGAGAATAGCAAGATTTCTCTGGCATAGCATGGCCTGTCATGGATGGCTAGGGACGTTACAATATGGTATAAGAGCTTAAGTTTTCAACATTGAGCCTGGATGGGCCAAGAAAGTTGAGTTGAAGCGAAATGTCACAGAGGATTTATTTCGAAGTGGCCAAATTTCAGTTTGTAGAGTGTCCATGGTAAAAAGTAACAGCAACTGGGCGGGATTGGAGAAAAGTCCCAATTTCTGTTGTTAAATTCATGAGAAAATTGAGAAATTCGGCCAAGCGATGAGATATTCTCGATGTAATATTTGTTCTAGCAAATTCAGATCTAGAATGGGTCGAATTTGAAGTTACAGTGAAGCCATGACAGATGGATCAAGTTTAGTGGTTAAATTTCTCAATTCACGAATTGATTTTGGATAAATTCACTCCACAAATGCCAAATTACAACAATTTGTTGTTGCAGAGGTTGAACTGGTGTTATCAGGGTGAAATTGAATAAATTTCATATTTGTAAAATTTCTATGGTAGAAATTGGGAAAAAAGTTAAGCAAAAGCCCCAATTTCTACAGTGGAATTCACGAGGAATTGATGCGCAGTGAAAAGCTTGTGATAGATAAAATTTAACACTTCGCGGAAAAATGTTAGCGTACGGGTGCGCGCGTTAAAAATTTGGTACCGCGTGGAAAAATAGTGGTGTGCTAGTGCGCAAACTAAAAATTGGACACTGCGCAGAAAAATGTTGGTGTGCAGGTGTGCGCACTAAATTTTGGGCGTCGCGCAGAAAAATGTTGGTGCGCGATTGTGCACACTAAATTTTGGTGTCGCGCGGAAAAATAATAATGGCGTGCGTGGTGTGCAGAGTATTGGCAGAGCGTAGAGGATTTTGGTTGGTGCACACACAATGTGGGTATATGTTTTCACGTGACAGTTTAGTTAGTGGTGCATGCAGAGTTTTGGTGTGCGGTGGAGACGTACTAAAATCTGGCATGGTGCAGCACGTAGAGTATAATACACGTGTAATATCAGCGCGCGATACAAAAACTACGTGCAACATGTAATAGTGCAAGGACCAAAAATGCATGCAGTGGATATTGGCGCGCGCCACAAAAGTAGTGTGCAGTTATTGGCACAACAGGGAAGTGATGCACAGTGGTTATAGGTGCGCGAAGCAAGATTTACCTTGTGATGTTTCTACGCATGGTAAATATGGGTGTACATGTTGAAATTTGTGCGCGTGAAGTCGTTTGAAGGGTGACCAATAGTAGAACACCAACACTTTTCTGTGAGGTTTTATATCATTTGAACGTCATCTTTTTACAACGCATATTTTAGGCCCTTCAGAGCGTTTTTAGCTACTCAAAAACCATGAGAATAGAGTGTGCCAAGGCACACTATGTCTCTACATCTCAAATAAAATATCTTGGAGATAGGTTTCTAATGGTGTAAATCGTTCGTCAAATGGAGCTTTTATAAGAAAGTTACAACACAAACAGTGAAGGGTAAATTTTAAGACCCCATCTAACTTCAAAGAGTCATAACTTTCTGCTCCGGAATCAGATTGAGGCGTAGGAGTAGTCAATGGAAATATATTGAACCATAGAAGACATTCCAAGAGCTGAATTAAATTTATGGGCATGTTAAAAGCGTTTAATATGGAAAATAAGGAACCTGTAGCATACCAGTTACAATATGGTATTTTGGTCTGGAATTTCAACAGGCTGTAACTAGCAGCCCATAAACTAGAAAAAAGTGAAACTTGGACAGAGTGTCCATAATATGTATATGAGGAAACCCAATTGAGATCCTATGAAAATTCCAAAGGAGTAGGTGCAAAAATGCATATTACAGCGCAGAGTAGCGCCAAGTTGAAAAATGAACAGAAAAATTAATGGGAAAATTTCAAATAGCCATAACTTTCTACTCAAGACTCGGAGTTGAGCATGGGAACAGGAGTTGGAAAGGTATTGGACATTGGAATATAAATATCCACCTAGAAAATTGATCGGGGAATTCAATTTTCAGGGAAATCGGAAGAAATAATTCTGATATATATTATTGAACCATAATGGTTCATATTTTCATGAAATTGTTAAAACAGTTAGCCTGACAATGTTTTGTTGGTTGCACATTTTGCATAATTAACAACAAATAGATCAAATCAAGATTAGCATAGATTCCAGAGGAATGGAAGAGGCACAAGTGACTTACATCCAGGAAGATGAGATTAGATGAATGGATGTCCATTTGGGCATTGAAGGAACAAACTCCAATGGACATGGAGATGAAAGGAATGAAAACATGAATATGGAAGAGACCATTAAAAGTTTATAGAAGGGTGTCCAAAGCCATAAATATGATAATGAAAGGCTTATGAGAGCCAAGGAGCAACAAGATGACTTCAACATTAAGTTAATGTAGAGCTTGAACCAAATATAAAAGAAGTTGGATAAAGAGAGTGGCTCAAGAAAATCTATAAGTCACAAGCATTCTGGTGAGAAAAGAAGAACCAGAAGTGTTATCAAACATCACCATCACTCCCCGAGGCATTCCAATAAGAGAGAACACAGTAGCTCAAGTCCATTCCCTCTCAGGAAGAACAAGAGGTCTGGGGTGGATGAGCTACAAGGAGAAATGAACAAAATCAAACCTCCTACATTTGATGGTGAGCACAAGAAAGATGAAGATGCAAAGACATGGTTGTTCGGTGTTGTTCTTGAGTTTATACTTAAGGCTCAAAGGATAACTTCAGGCATCAAGAAAAAATGAAAGTTTTAATATTTGTTTTTTCTACCTCAGTTATGTGAGAAAAATTCCTTAAATTGAATTAACATTATAACAGCTCAGAGGTCGTCTTTCGTGTCTGAGTTAAAATTAAAAGTATCGAATGTAATGAGAGAAAAACATAAAACTGTTAGACAAAGAAAGGCATCACTTATAGAAGAATATTACTTTGTTTCAGAAGAAGAAAATAGATCATATAACCTTAAATACAACATAAAATCTAGCAATCTAATTGACTTACAGGTCTTGTATTTACTAACAGTAAATACAGAGGAAAAATGGTTTGTTATCAGATAACTAGATGAAATGTAATCACAGTAGATGTTGTACTAAATTGCGATCAGGCATTCATCAAGGAAATATATAAAAATATGTTGAGATGTGGAAAGATAGAAGAACACATAACTCAAAGTGAACGAAATGTGGAATCTCTGGTTTGTACTTGTATTAATCCTCAATGAGGAGAGTTTTCTCAATTACATACGGAAAAAATCATCCCTTTTCACTCTTTTGAGTATGTATTTATACAAAATATTTCCAACCCTAGGCGGTTGGAATTCTCGTTATTTCTAAAAAGAAAGGTTTACAAAATGAAAAACTTGGAATGCTTTGCTTAATTCTCCTCTATCTATTTCTCATGCCAGCAAAGGCGTTTTCTTTTCTTATTTTCCATCTCAGACACAGATAATCTCTAATAATGAGTTGTATACATATTACCTCATTGATTCTTTGAGCTACTCCCTTTTCCTCTCTCAATACATTCGACACAACTGCCTACAAATTGTGCTACTAGTCTTGAGGGTTATGTCATGTCTTTTGCCTCAACAATATACAACTTCTTGTCTAATTACGGCAGTCTGTCTTCCATTTTTTGTCTTCTGAAGTCATTAATTCTAATTGCAGATTAGGCTTTACCAGTTGTTGTCGTCCTAATACACACTTGCTAACGTGAGCTAAGTCTGGCTCACTTAGTGTGTCCTTGGAGGCACAATGCCTAGGTTCTTAGTCCACACTGTCACCTTGACTGGAACCTCTTCCTTCTAGGCTTACTCCTAGGGAGGCCAAAGGGGGTAGTCCCTAGTTACTAGATTGAATTTAGTGTTTAAGTTCTAGGAGTTAATTTTAATTGTTTAAAGGCTAAGGGGGAAAACTAGCCTAGGATGCTAAGGCAACAAATGCAAAGTGCAAGTCTATCTATATGTCAACTAGCCCTTTCCCTAAGTCAACTAAGACTAGTGCCTAAGGTTGGGAAATGGGGTCAACTAAGTTTGAGGGTGGTTTATTGCAAAGTGTTTACAAATGGAATAAGTTAAACTACCCACAACAGAAAAATTATAATTACTCACAAAGGAATAGGGATAATACAATGATTACACAACATACAAGTGAATACAAAGATACAAGAAGATGTAAGTGAGATAAACACATGAGCCAAGCATGCCCCAATAGCACTTACTCTATTGGACTGCTTTCACTGGAAACCATAAAAAGCACTCAAGACTCAAGAAAGTGATGCCTCCCCAAGTGGGATACTCAACCCCTTCTTGAATCACACCACAAAGCAAATGAACCAAAATATACTCAATGTTTAACTCAATTGCTCAATAAGACATGAAACATCAAAGACATCCACCATGAAGTTGCAATAAATATATAAGCATGAAATTATTATCAATGTGTGTTCCTAAGCATACATCTAAGTCCCCCAAACACACATGGATGATCTATGCAACTAGATGTTTAAGGAGTTTTTTAAAAGTTAGGTAAATTTTATTCCCTCCCCCTAAACTATGTTTGTGCTTTAAGCTTCCTCCTCCCTTGGCCAAATGACTGCCGGGTGCTCAAGTTAGTAAGGCAACGAGGCCCACCCTAGCTTCCCAGGTCAGTCCTGACAGTAAGAGTTCTCTCGGAAAGGATCCCCTTAAGGATCATGGGACGGTCCCCCACCACTTCCCCTCGGGTATCCCTCAAACCCGTTTTAGATGGTGGAGATGGATGAATAAATCTTCTAAAGTTGTCTAGAATGTTATTATGACCCTCGGGTGGGTTTTTAGGTGTGTTGGGTTTCTTTTAGGAGTATTTTAGGCACTTAAAAGTTTACTTTTTAGCGCATAGCTGAATTGAAAATGATGGATAAAATGTGTTTGCAAGATGTAAATCAAATGACCATTAACATATCAAAACATAATTGGAAAGTTGCAAGATATTGTACCATTCATTCATTAACCATTCCACATGTAGACTTGAGAGTTAAAGCTGAAAGAAAATGTGCTCGAAAGATGTAAAGCTATGAATGTAAATGCTTAGCCCATAGAATGCAACATGAATGAAAAGAACGTTAAGCAAAGATAATCACCATAGCATCTCATCACCATTTAGACATTCAACTTGCAAGATAAAAGGGCAAGAACAACTTGCCTTATGAAAATGAGAAAGAGACTTAGATTAACCATTCATCAACACATATTTTATGTTAAACCCATGTAAAAGTAGATGTGCTTGAAAATGGAAAATTTGCAAATGTGGGAGATCTATTATCCTAAACCATGAAAGATCACATGTGTTATATAGACCAAAACTTAGAAAATAGATGAGATGAATAACTTAAACAAAATATTAGTTTTACCACTTAAGCATGACTTAAATCATTCATCCATGAGACATTAAAAACATGTAAAGGGAAATAACTTAAAAGATTAAAGAAAGATTATTGTGATGACTACTCTAGATTATATTTTAAACCATTAAGCATGTAATCATCAAAGATAAGTTTCCCTTAAGCCTAGCGATTTTGGGGATTACTCTCCCAAGGTGCAGACACATTAGCTTATTAAGATAAAAACAAACTTAAAAGATGGAACCACTTACAATGGCCAAGGTGGAAGCAAGCCTACCATTGTTGGCCAAAGAGGGTTATTAAGTTAACAAACAAATTATTAAAAAGAGAAAATGCCACACTATCTTGCCTTATTGACAAGAGGGGCCAACAAATAAAAAATAAAGAATGAACTTGCAAATATTAAACTAATCTAGCCCAACGATATTGAGGATTTCTCTCCCAAGGTGTAGGCACTTATTATGTTAGTTTGTGATTTATACAAAAAAGAATCAAGAAATAGAACCATAAAACTTAGATTTACAAAAGAAAAAGTAGAGAAATAGTTACCAAACCAAAGTGGGTTCTTGGGGAAGTCTTGAGGATGGATTTGGGCAGCGTCTCCCCTTGTTTCTGGTAAGAACCTACAAAAAACAGCAAGCAAAAGCTTGTTGAAAATGCTGCAAAACACACACAAAATGTCAAAAAAAAAATTGTTTTTACACAGAATTTTTTTTACATAAAATCTCCAATAAAAAGTGAATATTTTGACCTATCTAAGAGTGTTAGAAAAATGAAATACAAATGGAATGTATGCAGAAAAATAAATGGAACAAGAAAGTAAGGAGTGTGAGAAGGTTTTAAGGGTAGGCTCGTTCTTGATGCTATCCCAATAATCCCTTTGAAGCAACCTGCAAGACTCAAAGCAATATGTGAAGCATGGAAATAGATAGAAATATTGAATAGACTAACAATATGAAATACTTCAAACCCTTAGCTATCCAGCAAGCATAAACTAGCAAGAATACTCTTTGTTAATATACTCTAGTAAAATACTTTACCAAAGATCTACTTACAACTACACATAAAACATGAACAATACAAAATCACCTCATGTGAAAGAAGAAAACCAGAATACTCTTGGATGTCTTCAAAATCCTCCAAAGATTTTTTATTCCAAAATGTGAGAGTGTTGGAGAAATACTTGCTCCAAACTCTCAAGAGGAATGAGTGAAATGGCAAGATGGCAAGAGGAAGATAGTGGAAGTGAGGAGATATTTCAGCATAATAACAGTAGCTCAAAGAATGGTCAGGAAAAAGGGTGAGGAGGGGTTCTATTTATACCTCAAAAGGCAAAGTGAAGGCACTTGTATGAAGTCCAAGTGTCAAATCATGAGCAAATGAGCAAATCTCTAGGAGAGGGGCGCCCAAGTTAGGGTTTTGATCAATGATTGATGAGGTGGTGAGTTGTGGACCACACAAAGGTTAGTAACTAGGTTAGGGGGGGCGCACTAGGCAAGATAGGAGGTCCCACATAAATATTTGGGTGAGTTGTCAAGGTTTGAGTGAAAGGGGAGTGTGTTTCCCCCATGGGGGCGCAAGCTTAGAGAGGGGTGTGAGGTTAGGAGCTAGGTAAGTTAAGTGGGAGGTTAGGTTTAGGTTTGATGAGGGTCTAGGAGGGGCGTGTCGGGCGGGAGGTTGTGCCTAGGCTCTGATGAGGGTCTAGGAGGGCGACTCACATAACAAATTCACACAACAACAAAGGTTAATTCAATGGTTTGGAGTGAGGGGGGGACGTTTTCCCCTTTAGGGCGTGAGCCAGAGAGGTGAGGGGGTAAGTTTAGGGTATTTTGGTTGTGAAGTTGTTTGTTGGTTTGGCAGGTTAGAGGGTCTAAATTTCTACCACCTTCACACTTACTCAATAACTCAAAATTACAATAATTTTGACATTCTCGCAATGCCACCCTTTAGCAATTAAAATTGTTGTTTTGACTGACTCGACTGAAAGGGACAAATATACAGAAAACTCATCCCAATCGGTGATGAAACTCTGGTCTATGGGTGTAGGGTGCGATTCCATTTCGCTTGGATCACAAATAATGCCTATCAAAAATCCCAAAGACCCTGATAATATTCGTTCAAAAAATACTCAATTAATTAAATTATTAAAATTTAATTACTTAAAAACCCACCAGACCTCACCTAAATCAACAAACTTCACACTGTCCTAAGTACTTAAATACTACAACATTCCTAAACAATATCTACCAAAGGATGAGACCATTAGAACGCCGCTCACCACTTTGGAGGAATTCTTACAAGTGTGAGGGAAAACCATGGGAAGTCACCGCTGAAAAGCCCAGCCTGACAACCGAGGATAAAACCCCATGAAAGCGAACCTCCCAATGAAAAATCCCGCACCTGACCCAATCCATGATCCATGCACTTGACACATCAAACCAATGCTAGGTGCGGAGATTTCACACAAAATTTTGTGTTGGAGGCATAAAACGCCCAAGTAGAACCAAAATGTCTTCAACATACTTGCATCTGATGATGTATACTTCATAAGCACATGAGTTGGACCCCTAGTTGAATAGTCGGTCAACATCTTGCTCCACATGAGGACGTATGTTCGATCTTCTCACATGAGATGGAGAGCACAATGAGAATCCAGCACCTAAAAAAATAGTGCTCCCCAAAGTGAACAACATAAATTAACATTAGTACATATTCATGATGATAAATGAAATCAATTATAAACAACATTTACATAACAAAAAATGCTCCAGTACAACATAATAATTGAAATCGAATCTATGATACAAGAAATAATTCTAAGTACATATCAACATCATAAATGAATGAAATAATACAAAATTGAAAAATACAAGGAAAAGGGTTAGAGATATGCTAAAGGTGTCCCTTTGACACCAAGTTGCTCATCATCCAAGAAGAGTTTGAGTTGTTACCCATTCCTTGGAATATTGATGGCCTACCATCCAAATGGCTGAGATGAAAAGAATTAGGCCCCATATTTGATCAGAGAAATATGGACCCAACCATAAGTCACAAACTTAAGTATGTTTCCCCTAGTTTCTCTCTCGCCTTTATCCCATAGTAAAATCAGATCCCTAATCATGAAGTCCCTCTCACCACCGACATGTCAAAGTTTTATTTAATTTTACTCGATTTTGCAGTCCGATCATAAGCCTTTCGGCTCTTAATTTCATCTTAACTCCAATGACCTCGATTTACCCCCGGCTCCGGAATGCATTCTGACCTGTTGAAGAATCTTCAACTGACCCATAAGTGGGAAAGATAAGGTGCACTGGAAACCTAGCTTCCAATCCATACACTAAATCAAAATGACTCTTTCCAGTTGCTTATTTCTTTGTTATTTTGTTAGCCCATAATGCATGTTTAATTTTACTATCCCAAGATTTCTTATTCTCACCAACTATTTTCTCTTTGACTATGGTCATTAAGTTTTGTTACTTGATTTCCCTCGGCCTCGACTACTTTTGGGATAATCCACAATGATAAGATAATACTCATACTTCAGCGTAAAGATGACATTTCAACAACAAAAGGCCTTGGCATTATATGTCACTATTTTTGATGGGACCCCAAATCGGGTTATAATTTTGTCTTCTAGGAAATCCATCACAACCTTCTCGGGCTAAGTTGACTTTGTAGGAATGGTTTCAACTCACTTTGTAAAGTAATTTGTTGTTGTGAGAACCCATGAATACCCATTACTTGAATTATTATTACACTTCAACTTTCAAGGAAGTCCAAACCCCATTGCTGAAAAGGTGCCCCAACTACAACTGCTGCAAGGGAGGGTTGCTAACTTTGCTTTCCAAGGGAAACCGGGACATGGCTCACATTTCCCTAAAAAATCATGCACATCCAATAAAAATATCAGGTACACAAGACTCGCTTAAGGATCTTGTGGTGTATGTTTTAGCAGAAAGGTCCACCGCGAAAATCCCCCACATGGAACTCATCCACCAGTTTCTTTGACTCAACATCATCCACACACATCTAAGGATAACCCCATCAATATTTCTCCATCCCAACCCATCTCTAGTAAGAACATACTTAGCAGCCTTTAACCTTAAGGCCCTTTTCTTGTGTCCTACTAGATGACCTGGACAAGTCAGATTCTTTAGATAAAATCATGTTTGTGTAAATTCACCACCTGCTCAAGTTTTAATAAGTTAGGAGGATATTTTTCATCATTAATCTGGAAAACCATACCCAAAGCTTTCTCATTACTTTCTCATAACATTTTAGCCAAACCTTGGCCCTTAACCAACTTTGTAGGTCTGATTTCCAAATCATACTCTTGGATTTTAGCAATCCATCACCCCTTTGAGCCTAATCCTTCCTCTTGTGATAAAACATCCTTAACTGCATGATTATGAACATAACCAATCACTTTGAATATCCAATGAAGACTCAAATGTTTGAGAGATTTTACTAAGGCATAAGATTGTTTCTCAAACATGGGATACTTTATTTCTGAATTCTGCAAGGCCCTACTTAAGTAAGCAATAGGCTGTTCATGGTCTTGATCATTTTCTCTCAAGCAACACACCAGCAATAGTGTCTCGTACAAAAAGAGAAAATCTTGAAAGTCCCTATTATAATTAGCTAATAAGGACGAGCTTCACATATGGCGCCTTTAATAGTTTCCAAAAGTTTGCCTACTTCCTCCTTCCATTCAAATTTAACATCCTCTTAAGTAGTTTATAAATAGGTTTCATAATCTCAAAGATAGTTAGGAATGAACCCATGGACAAAATTGGTTTGTCCTACGAAGGATTGAAGAAGTTTCTGTGGGAGGCAAGGGTACTCCCTTCTAATGGTTTACTGGTCCAACTTGACCCTCTTTGTAATGATGTGGCCTACTAGTTTTCCTCTTTCCCCGCTACTCCCAAACTGACTTAGCAGTGGTTTAGAGGAACCTAAACTCTCTAAGATTCATCCAAACTTTCCTAAGGTACACACATGAGCTCACCTTTGTGAAAATACTGGCCAAGTCATCCTCGGGATATATTTCCCAATTAATTTTCCACTAGCCCCCTAAAAATCATGTAATCCATAGCTCCTCCTCGAAAAATGTAGCTCTAGCATTTGATAAACTAAATGGCATTCTAAGATATTCAAAAAGTTCCCCATGGAGTAGTGGAAAGTTGTTTTTATGCTCTATCTTCAGCCTTTTAAGTCTCGACTGATTGTATCCTCAAAATTCACAAGCATGGAAATCATTCCTTATCCTGTTACCCTTTGAAGTAGTGTTTCCATCTTGGAAGGGGGGTAATGGTCCAGTAAGCAATGTTCAAATTCTAAGTCAATACATATTCATCTTTCCATTTCTTCCTATAACAACCAAATTTGAGCAATTCTATGAAGAATGTCTATTAAGCAATGATTCCAAAATTTTAACATTTTCTCTGTAACTCCTCAAGTAGACCAAAGGAGCTAACTTTGGGTTTATTTGCCTCAATTTATGTCTAAAGAGTTTGGTTTCTTCCTTAAGAGGAATCACATGCTGAATCACATCCTCCCTATAGACCTTGATTTCATCATAAGTGAAATCCAAAATATCCCTATATTCTTTCACAACAACAATTTCAACTTTTCTTCTATAGTGCTTTTTCCTATCTTACCATCCTAGGTTCCCAAAGTTCCAATTTTTTTTTTTTTTCTTTTTCAACCTCTGTGGTCAAGCATAATTTTTTCTTTGAATCTTCCCTTTGCTTGTGACCATCTAGTTTATCAAAGTCCCTTTCTAAGGACACAACTCGCCTAGGGGTGTTTTCATATTCTCAACATTTCCAAAGCATAGTTACACCCTCTCTATTGTGTGTTGATGCCAAAATCAGAAAATTCATGCATGTGAGTCAAACACTTTATAACCTGCTTGTCATCACCAAAAACCTGCCAATGGTTCATGCTATCCTGAACTCCAGGGCCCAAAATTACTTCATCAAATATTCTCTATCAATCAAACTATCGTGAAGATGAAGTAAGTTGAAGTCAAGCATCAGCCAATTCATCTCAGCTTTGAATTATGTTCTCTAGGAATAGCAATAAGGTTTAAAGCATCAGCGACCATTTATCATGTCCCAAACTACATTCCTATAACCTCTTACCTTTCATACTTGCAAGCAAATTTATTCTTTAGTTGTTGGATAACCAAGTCTAAATCCCCCTTGATACTTCTAGACTTTTGACACCCCTATCTTTGCAAGTTCCAAACCAAGGAGAGCAAAGCTTCATACTCATCCACATTATTAGTTGCATCAAACTCCAATCTATAAGCAAACTTACACACTTTACCATTTGGAGCTTTAAGCACAATTCCAACACCTTTCCCACCCTAGAAAAGCACCATCAAAATGCATGTAACACACTTTATCTAACTCATTATATTGGACTTTGTCTTCTAGGGGCATAATTGAGTTAGACAAAATGACATAGTTACCTGGCCAAGACCCTCTTCATCATATACTAATTCATCTATGGGGATCTTGGGGTTCTCCACATGACCCTTCCCACACTTCCC
The DNA here is from genome assembly GCA_010110895.2 of Picea sitchensis. Lineage (NCBI taxonomy): Eukaryota > Viridiplantae > Streptophyta > Pinopsida > Pinales > Pinaceae > Picea > Picea sitchensis. Next base: position 20,897 of record SNQJ01S0074891.1, read on the forward strand.
TATCCAACTTGAAAGCGCCTCCATCGAGGATGGTGTAATAAGATAGATCCGTTTGTATACTACCACCCAAATCTACAACTGCTCTTCTATTCAATAACATTCCCCATAAATCGGGAATAATCACTAAAATGTCCATTTCAATCATAATGTCTGGAAATGCCTTTAAGCAAACTTCTGCAAGCCCTTAATCAATCCAAATACCTCAATGGTTTGACTATCCAATGCAATAAAATGTTAGACAAGGTCTAGATATCCTAAGTTCAATTGTTCCATTACTTCTTTAGTCATAAAATTAGAGTTTTCTCCTGAATCTAACATGCATTTGTGTAACACTTTATCATTCACTAGTGGAGACAGGTAGAAAGGCAAGTTTTTCTCATTAGTTCTATCCCACTTCAAGTAGACCACTGTGCAACCCGGTAGGCCACAAATTGGTTGTTTCTGTATAATACTTTTAGAGGATCATTTATGGCTTTTAAGTAACTTTTCCCCTTGAGAAGGGATCTTCATAATTTCATATAATCGGGTACCAAAAATCTTTGCATTATTCAACCAACCTCCCAAGTCAATAATATTCAACCACATTAATAGGTTCAGACTTAGGAAACTCTGAGACACCTTTGGGAACACTAGTTTGACCTTTATCATTTCCTATTTCCATTCCTTTGGTATGTAATGCCTTTATACTTAGCCATTTCTGCTATTTGTTGGGGTGTGGGCTTGGGCTCATACTTTTCTGTTGCCTTATCCACAATACCACTCATGAAGTTTCCATTACTTCCATGATCATAACTATTCATCCAATAATACATCCCCCCATAATAGTTTCTGCCACATATTTATCTGTTCATTTCATAGTCACTATAACAATCTTCAAGAAAACTGGACAAGTAGCTTCCTCAAAGGCCACCTAATCCTTTTAAATCCACCAACTTGGTAGAACAACAAGCTATACCTTATTGTAGACCATGTTGGTGGACTCAAAAGGATTAGGTGGCCTTTGATCATTTTGGAGGTCTCTTTGGCCATTTATCATTTGGCCTATGTGGGGGCTTCATTAGTTTGGCTCCTTTCCATGGCTATCAATCGATTTTGCATGGAATTCATATGATTGGCATGATTAACTTCCATTTGTTTGATTAATTGGGTCAATTTCTTAATCCCTGCCACTTGATGACTCTTGACCCTTTGATTTTCTTCTTTTCATTAACCTTTGAAGAAGACCCTCTAGTAAAATCCAGGGAATATTAGATTTCTTTCTAGCCTCTGGCAAATTCTGCTCAACCCTATGGCTATACTTGTGCTGCTTCTAAAGTTTGAGGATCTTTATCTCTAAGGGAATACCTCATTTCACCTTCAAAAACCTCAATATAATAAATTAAAAATAGCTGCATCTGAGGGCTTGATGTTTCTATGAAGGCTTTTCACCAAGCTATTAAACTTAGTGTTAAATTCAACCACCGCTTTCATTTTTCTTTCTTTTGACTAGTGGTGAGAGAAGCAAGATGGAATCTATGTTTTTTGTGATCACCCCATCTCTCTCCTAAACTCATCCAATATTTCATCAAGGGTGCTAAACTTAGTCATTGAAAATCAAGGAAACCATCTCAGCACTGTCTCCAAGGAAAACAAAAAAGAGTCATATTTACATCCTCTTCATCATGACCCCACAATATCTCTTTCCACACACATTTGAAAGTTGAGGATGTGGGATTTGGCACTTATAGCATTATTCCCCTGAAATGTAGGCAACTTATCAATAGCCTTTTCAGAAACTGCATGAGGGGAACCTTGGATTGCTGAAAATTCAAAGGTCTCAAAAAGATACTCATGGTCAAGTTAGGATTAGGAGTGATTACTTACAGCTGGTTGATTATTGTTTAGGAACAAGTATTGATATCAGTGAGTGCTTCTTTTCCCCAAGATTATCAAGTAGCAGCCTTCTAGGAGCAAGGCGATTTGTCTTCATAAACTCTTTCAAGTTCTGAAAAGAATAAATCATCCTTGTGCAAAGGTTTCTAGTAGTATACTTCTTGACAGATTTTTTCAATGGAGTCACCCACTTGGAAAGGAAAACACACAAGTCAACCAATAAAAGTTCAAAGAATTTTAAGGGACTAAATTTTTATTACTTTTAGTTCTTAAAAATTAAGTTAAGTCGCTTTTGACCAAGGACAAATGACTTATCCCCGCAACGACGCCAGCAAGATACTTCCATCCTAATAATACACTTGCTAACGGAGCTAAGTCCTGCTTCACATTTAGTGTGTAAACTCTGAGGTTAATAAATGTCAGGTTCTCAACCACACCTGTCACCTTGACTGAACCTTCTTCCTTCTAGGCTTACTCCTAGGGAAGCCAAGGGGTAGTCCCTAGTTACTAGATTGAATTTAGTGTTTAAGTTCTAGGAGTTAATTTTAATTGTCATGGCTAAGGGTAAACTAGCCTAGGATGCTAAGGCAACAAAATGCAAAGTGCAAGTCTATCTATATGTCAACTAACCCTTCCATAAGTCAACTAAGACTAGTGCCCAAGGTTGGGCAATGGGGTCAACTAAGCTTGAGGGTACCAGCCTGCAAAGTATTTACAAATGGAATAAGTTAAACTACCCACAACAGAAAGATTATAATTACTCACAAAGGAATAGAGATAATACAATGATTACAAAACATACAAGTGAATACAAAGATACAAGAAGATTTAAGTGAGATCAACACATGAGCCAAGCATGCCCTAATAACACTTACTCTATTGCACCTGTCAATGGCAACCATAAAAGCACTTCAAGACTCAATGGTGATGCCTCCCTCAAGTGGGATACTAACCCTCTTGAATCATCACACCATAAAGCAAATGAACCAAAAGATACTCAATGTTTAACTCAATTGCTCAATAAGACATGAAACATCAAAGACATCCACCATGAAGTTGCAATAAAGACATAGCATGGAAATTATTATCACTGTAAAAGTCTCAAGCATACATCTAAGTCCCCCAAACACACATGGATGATCTATAACTAGATGTTTAAGGAGTTTTAAAAGAAAAATTTTATTCCCTCCCTAAGCTATGTTTGTGCTTTTGCTTCCTCCCTCCCTTGGCCAAATGACTATCGGGTGCTCAAAAGATAGTAAGGCAATGAGGGCCACCCTAGCTCCCCTGTGCCTACTTCCCTTGGACAAAGAAGAGTTCCCTCCTAGTGATCTCTTAAGGGATCACTTCCGGACGTCCCCGCCACTTCCTGCATCCCTCAAGCCCGTTTTTGATGGTGGAGATGGATGAATAAATCTCCTAAAGTTGTCTAGAATGTTATTATGACCCTCGGTGGGTTTTAGGTGTGTTGGGTTGCTTTTAGGAGTACTTTTAACACTTAAAATTTTACTCAATTTAAAATGACAGCTGAATTGAAAATGATGGCGAAAGTGTGTCTGCAAGATGTAAATCAAATGACCATTAACATATCAAAACATAATTGGAAAGTTGCAAGATACTGTACCATTCATTCATTAACCATTCTACATGTAGACTTGAGAGTTAAAGGTGAAATAAAATGTGCTCGAAAGATGTAAAGCTATGAATGTAAAATGCTTAACCCATAGAATGTAACATGAATGAAAAGAACATTAAGCAAAGATAATCACCAGAGCATCACATCACCATTTTATTATCCAACTTGTAAGATAAAAGGGCAAGAACAGCTCGCCTTATGAAAATGAGAAAATATTTCCTAAATTAACCATTCATCAACACATATTTATGTTAAACCAATGTAAAGATATATGTGCTTGAAATGGAAATTTATCAAATGTGAGAGATCTATTATCTTAAACCATGAAAGATCACATGTGTTATATAGACCAAAACTTAGAAAATAGATGAGATGAATAACTTAAACAAAAGATTAGTTTTACCACTTAAGCATGACTTAAATCATTCATCCATGAGACATAAAAAACATGTAAAGGGAAATAACTTTAAAAGATTAAAACAAGATTATTGTGATGACTACTCTAGATTATATTTTAAACCCTTAAGCATGTAATCATCAAAGATAAGTTTCTCTTAAGCCTAGCGATTTTGGGGATTACTCTCCCAAGGTGCAAGCACATTAGCTTATTAAGATAAAAAACTTAAAAGATGGAACTGATTTACAACGGCTAAGGTGGAGGCAAGCCTACCATTTTTGGCCAAAGAGGGTTGTTAAGTTAACAAACAAATTATTAAAAAGAGAAAATGCCACAGTATCTTGCCTTATTGACAAGAGGGCCAAATCAAATAAAAAAAATAAAGAATGAACTTGCAAAGATTAAACTAATCTAGCTCAACGATATTGGGATTTCTCCCAAGGTGTAGGCACTTTATATTTTAGTTTCAGGATTTATACAAAAAAGAATCAAGAAATATAAGCATAAAACTTAGATTTACAAAAGAAAAGTAGAGAAATAGTTACCAAACCAAAGTGGGTTCTTAGTTCTATGGATGGATTTTGCAGTGCCTCCCCTTTGTTTCGTAAGAACTCAGAAAACAACAAAGTGCTTGCTGAAATGTAGTTGCAAACAAACACAAATGTCAAATAAATTATGTTTTACACGTAATTGTTTTTACATAAAAATCTCCAAATAAAAGTGAATATTTTGACCTATCTTAAGAGTGTTAGAAAATTGAAATACAAATGGAAATGATGCAGAAAAATAAATGGAACAAGAAAGTAAGGGGTGTGAGAAGGTTTTAAGGGTAGGCTCGTTTTGATGTTATCCCAATAATCCCTTTGAGGCAACCTAAGACTCAAAGCAATATGTGAAGCATGGAAATAGATAGCAATATTGAATAAACTAACAATATGAAATACTTCAAACCCTTAACTATCCAACAAGCATAAACTAGTAAGAATACTCTTTGCAAATCTACTCTAGTAAAATACTTACCAAAGATCTACTCTACAACTACACATAAACATGAATAACACAAAATCACCTCATGTGTAAGAAGAAAACCATAATACTCTTGGATGTCTTCAAAATCCTCCAAAGCTTTTTATCTCCAAATGTGAGAGTGTTGGAGAAATACTTTCTCCAAACTCTCAAGAGCAATGAGTGAAATGGCATAAGATGGCAAGAGCAAGATAGTGGAAGTGAGGAGAGATTTCAACATAATAACAATAGATCAAAGAATGGTCGCAAAGGGCGAGGAGGGGTTCTATTTATACCTCAAAATGAAAAGTGAAGGCACTTGAATGAACTCCAAGTGTCAAAACAATGGACAATTGAGCAAATCTCAATGAGTGGGGTGCCCAAGTTAGGGTTTTGATCAATGATTGATGAGGTGGTGAGTTCTGGACCACACAAAGGTTAGTAAATAGGTTAGGGGGGCACTGTTACATGTGAGGCCCACAACATTTCCAAGTGAGCTGTCAAGGCTCTGAGCAAAGGGGAGGCCCTTCCATGGGGGCACAAGCTTAGAGAGGGGTGTGAGGTTAGGAGCTAGGTAAGTTAAGTGGGAGGTTAGGTTTAGGCCTGGATGAGGCATGTGGAGGGGTGCACCTCACATAATAGGGGCCCACACAACAACTCAAGGGTTAATTCAAAGGTTTGGAGTGAGGGGACGTTTTCCCCCTTGGGCGTGAGCTAGAGAGGTGAGGGGTAAGGTTAGGGGTGTTCTTTGCCAGAAGTTGTTAAGTTGGGTTTGGGTGGTGGTTAGGAGGGTCTAACTTGTTCTTTACCACCTTCACACTTACCAATAACTCAAAATTACAATAATTTTGACATTCTAGCAATGTCACCTTAGCAATTAAAATTGTTGCCTTGACCGTGAATTTGCACTGAAAGTGAACAAAGGCATGTAGGAAAACGTCCGACTGAGATGAAACTTGTATATAAGGTGTAGGGGTGCTATTCCATTTATTTTGAGCAGAATACCCCTATCAAAATCCCAAAACCCCAGCTTACAATATTTTCTCAAAACACCAATTAATCAAATTATTAAAATTTAATTAATTAAAAATCTATCTAGACTCGAATTTAAATTCGAATTTTCAATAATCGCCCGGCATGGTCATTTAAAAACATTCCTAACAAATAGCTACCAAAGGATGATACCCATTAGAACGCCTTCACCACTTTGGAGGAATTATTGCATGCGGGAGGGAAAAACTCATGGGAAGTCACCGATTCCAAAAAAGCCTGACATCCCCCTGAGGATTAAAAACCCTCGTGAAAGGAACTCTCCCAATGAAAACATACCAAGGCACCACCCTAACTATGATCCATGATGACTTATTACATTATCAACCCACGCAGGGTGCGGAAATTTCGCTTACAAAATTTTTGTGGCTGAGGCATAAAATGCCCAAGTAGAACTAAAATGTCTTCAACATACTTGTGACCGATGATGTATAATCTATAGCACATGAGTTGGACCCTATATGAATAGGGCGGTCATCCATCTATCTATCTATCTGAGTGATGTCAAGTTGTTTTAGTTGTGAAAGTTCAACCTAATCTTCTTCTAAGCTTGCTTTGATATCAAATTGATGCTCATGTCAATTTTTCCCAGTACTTCATAATTATCCTCTTTTCCAAGGCCTAATGACTCTTTATTAAGCAAGTGAAAATATTCTTCATAAGCCTCTTTGATTTCTTTAGTCGTTCTTTTACTTTCATCTATGTTGGTTTCCTAGGTATTCAATATTATATCACCTTGATCTGTTCTGAAATGCATAACCCGAACTATAGACATTCCTTCTTTGTTCAATGATAAAACCACTTCTTGGAAAGTGGTCCTAGCAAAGAACTCTCTCTCTAAAACAAATATTATCCAATGATTGGTTCACCACCCGTAAATGATTTTGAATGATTTTATACCTTAGTAAAGGATATATAGATATTTCCAGCTTCTTTTCGTGACTCATAATGCATGAGCTCGAAAGACTGATATATCCAAAACTATGTTCTTAGTGGAGTTGACTTTGGCCTATAGTTGTTTTACCAACTCATCATGTTGGATGGCTCGTCCTTCACTCGCTTTCACATTCTTATACATCTCCTCCAGGTTGGATTTAAGTTGTTGAATTTTGTTGCTAGCTCTAATCTTCTTGAAGCCCTTGTTGACCTCGCTTCTGACGTCCTCTTCTACAATCTTTATTTGGTTTTGCAATTGGTTTATTAGCAGGTCTTTTTTCTTTATCTTTTCTTTTAAAGTTCCAACCTGTTGATGGGTGAAAGTGACCGCCCACAATTGGAAGAACGAGTCCAAAATTCGGGTTGTCTAAATAACCCAAGCCATTTGGTATAACTCTTCCTGACAGGTTTAATGGCTCCGCTACTAAACTTTAAAAGTCCTAGAAGAAATAAATAGAAGAAATAAAAGAGCTAACTATTGGTGGTCCACTTATATATATATATATATATATATATATATATATATATATATATATATATATATATATATATATATATATATATATATATATATATATATATATATATATATACTACATACATATAACTATTGCAGATAGTATTTAAACAACATATCTACCTATCTTACCTATTTGTGCATGATATACAAGTTGCAAGTTTTAATATAAACTCACGAAAATCAATGTAAAGATGGTTGCTTTAACAAAAGCAGATAAAGAAAGCACATGGGATATTTTTTTTGTTTTCTCTTTATTAATCTAAAATTAAAATAGAAAAATATACTATGAAACAGAAGTATGTGGATGATCAAAGACAGACCATATATTTGAGTTTCAAAGACAAACAAACGACAAAAAGAAATAAACTAACCTATTAATGAGTTAATCAGAATGCATCCAAACATCTGTATGATTATAGAATGTCCAACCAGCCTGTCCAAGAGATAAACCTACAATGAACCTTGAAACTATTCAGAATAAACACAAAACAATATATTGACTATTGAATTTTAATGACAGAACGATGAGATGCAAAAAAACAATGTGATATTTGTGATTGCAAGCAATTACATTTAAGATAAATCTAACTATAACAACATGCTTTTAATCATTCAACAAAATTAAAGAAAAATCTTATCATTTGGGTTGAACGAATGATCACTCTTTTCAATATCTGAATCATCAAAATGTGGATGATATTTTAAGGAAATTATCCCAATTCCATAATAAATTGTGAAGACTAAAGATATCAACAACTATTGATTTATCAGGATAAACAAACTATAAACGAAAACAACATTTATAGAGAGCTAAAGCTGAAATGTAAATATATGTTTCATCCAAATTTGTAAATAAATTGTCCACCTTCAGCCCCAGGCCAAGATGCCATGATTACAAAAATTACGAGTATTTAAAGAGCTTAGAAAAGCTAAATGTCTTATCTCGTGGGATAAGATTAAATCTCCAAAATGATTTGTTGATTACAAAATAGAGGGCAATATAACCACTCCATATCACACTATATCTCTTAAAACTATAAAAAGTTTGTTCATGTTTACAAAAACAAATGAGCCAAGGATATGGCTAATAAGACCAAAAATGCTTCATATCATTTGGTCACCATAAACTGCCAGATATCCTGAAAGAAAAGGATGAAATAAAGGAATTCAGATATAAATTTAACCAATATCTTCCAAATTTCGAATAAGAATAGACTGGCTACATAATCTATTGATTTTGTAGCTAGTCTTATTTTAGTAACGAAATCTAATTTGTTCTATAAACAAAAAAGTAATAAAATATAAACACAATTTAAGATAAAAACAAATCTTTACCTTTAACTGAAAAATCAATTTGATTCACAGGATCTCAGAATTAACCACTACTGTTACACTCTCAACATTCTTTACTATTATGTTCCCAGTCGTTTTCAAATGCTTGCCTTGCCTTTGAACAATGGACTTTAGCCTATGATTTTCATCCGTTAGCGAGTCGACCTAAACAGTGAGGGTTTTGATTTGCGATTGTAGAATGGGTATGTCTGTATAATATTTATCGATCCAAAATAGACAAATTTCACACTGTGAATCTATGATAGCCGTTGGAGAATATCCACAGTCGTGTGTTGGAACATCTCCACTGTTGCCTATGGGTTTATTATCAAACTTGATAACTGGAAATCCTTGACTGTGCTTCAGGCAGGGTGGGAAATTATCTACGAAATTATAAGCCTGGTCGAGATCTAGTTTGAGGCAAGGAGGGTCTTCCTCGGCCAAGAATCTCTCGATCTATGAATCGGAGCTCTCATGGATCTCAATCATTTTGATTGAGGTCACATGAGAGTTTGGTTTATTTTGTAGTTTTCTTGAGATTAACCTACCTGCCCTTTTATTTTTAAACCCTATATCCATGTCACCTTTATACGGTTTGTACGAAGGCTTGTTTGTGTTCTTAGCAGAGGCGTTAGGATAGGCGTGTTGTTCATGGCTATGCAATTCTAAGGTTTTCTTCTCAACGTATTTTTGGTCGGGTATAGGCTCATTGAGGGTGGCCGTAACACAGGCTTATGTAGATGAAGGAATCGCTCTGTTAGTGGCACGAAATATGGTTTCTTCCATCATGGGTTTATCAACCTCTACAGTATTGGATGTAACGAAACCATTTCAGGTTAGGAAGGTGTTCCAATAATCATTTTGTAACTTCAATTGATGAACCAACAATATCTTTATCAAACCGTGATGAAACAGGTTGGAATTTAAACGTTGTCTCTTATACCTTTTCGCCATTTTATACAGTCTTCTCCATAGATAATAGGGCATATTTAAATGAAACCCGATGAAATTCATCAACAAACGTATGTGATATAGGAAAACAAGACCAAAGCGACCCTCGCATGTCACGAATTGTCTCAAGATTGCTATCAAACCATACCACCGGGTTTTCAACAAGGACACATGCATACCTTTATCACACCAGTTGATTTTCCTAGAGGTGAAGAACAGGATCCACGGTACCTCCTCGACCTTGGCATTTTTAAACCATTTATGCCCACTCAGTGGAAGACCTGTTTCTTGACCTAAAAATTCTTCTGTGACCTCGACCTGAATGTCTCCTACCTTGGCTCGGAAGCCATCAAAATAAAGGGCAAATTCTTGAGCGGTTCGCAAGTTAAAACCCTGAAATTTCTCAAGAAATTCAAGCCATCCTTGACCCTTAAGATCCTCCCTTTCATTATCACATAGGAGCAGGGCTTGCGATCCATTGGTTTAAATCCTGCCGACTGGGGCCATGAGGATTCGAAAGGCAGACAGTAAAACACAGTGAGTATGGAAGGTTTCTAGGAGAAGACCAGAGCGAGATTTCAAACCCAAAACTCATCAATACCCTAGCGCGTATGAACAGAGGTTCTTCAATACAAAATGAAAGGCATTTTGTGAAATGAATTCCAAGAGTACATGCAAAACCTGAGACTTATCTCGAAATGATGGGCTTATCATTGTCAGACTGCCACCTTCCATAGGGTACAGGCCACAACCAGGTTCATTAAAACTTTATCATTGCGCAACAAGGTGGAGTTGGTTTCTAAAGTTTAGGAGAGGAAACTTTTTGTGAACCAAAGTGTAGTGATAATAATAGGCATGACCAAGAGCCACAAAAATATATATCATGGTTTAAATTTAATGGATCCTTGATGTTTCAAATAACAATTCAAAGCACACTTCACATTTGAGGAGTCAATTTAAAGTAATAAACAAAAACCTTTATTAACAAAAACTGTAGAGCCATCTACCTTTCATAAAATTTAGATAAAGTGGTAATACAATCATAGGTTTTAATGATTCGTTCATTCTTTCAGTCATGAACGAAGCATGAAAATGAAAACACTAGGAATAACTGAAACATCATATTCGCAGTTTCAAAAATTTCTTATGAAAACAATAATCGTATGACCCCAGGTAGGCAGCTACATAATTTATTATCTGATGCTTTAAAAAGTTGAAAATATGTAGGGCTTCCAACACAACCGAAAATTGATTGGTTGTTGCATAATCCCCCAATGAACCTGCTACTTCTTCAGTGAACTCTATCTCTTCTAAGGATTCTCCATCAATTAATACTATGTGTATTTTGACCGATGCACCCGCCCTTTGGTGCATTTCTCTCTTCACCACAACTTTCCTTTTCTTGCTGAAAACGAAATCAGAAGGAGGTATCTCTTCCATAGGAATGGGCATGAGATCTTCTATGAATATTACCTCTGCATCGGGGTTCCCTCTGGTGAACTATAAAGGTGTGATAAACTGAATGGGGCTGTCGATTTTTGTGGATGATTGTTTTTCGATCGAATTTATAGTTGATTTATCTGGTGTAGACAATGGTGTATCTTCTCCTTTCTTTGTTAGTATCTCTTCTTGATATTTGGCCCGATCACCTGATACATATGTCACCGGGGTATCTTCTTTCTGAGTCGAGACCTCAATTTTCTCTAAGTTTTCCCGGGTTTCTTGTTTGCTAGAGATTATGGCTTCTTGACTTCAGGTCTCTATTTGTTGTGTAGATGGAGACGTCGGGGCTCCTCCTTGTAAAAATTTAGGGAAGCTACTTCTTTGGTGCCTCTGGAAGTCGTAAAATTCAATCATTTTATCAGGTGATAGAGCTCGAACCCGACCTAAGACCTCTGGATAAGATCTCGCTCCTTGGTAAATCTCGTCTTGAGGAGAATCCTCGTGTTCATACATTTTTAGATTACAACTGGCCATATGGTTACCCACGACCTTCTATGGGTTGTGCTTCTTGAATTCAATGTTGACCAGCTTTGTTTCTAAGGCCGCAGCCTCCCCTTTGGAGTGGTCGAAATCCAATACAGAAAATGCACCAATATGTAAGGGAAAAGATGGCCATACCTTTTTTTGTACCTCTTTGAGCTATTTGTTAATCTCACCGAGTATTGTTTGTTGTGCGACCTCACGGCACACTAGTCGGTCTAGTAAAAATTGCGACAGAGCATATGGAGGAACTAAACAGCCAAAAACCCTGATATAGAAGAAGTGTTCCTCGATGTACCAGTCTGGCACTCTGCCCAGGTTAGCCACAATTTTGTCTGAAATTATAGGAGGTGGGTGACCAAATATAACAGTGTGCATCAACACCACTACCCAATTACAAATTTCATAGAAGAAATCTTTTGCCTTGTCTTCCCATAGTTTCAAATGATAAATATGGATTGGTTCTACGCTACTTGGAGTCCATATCTAGCCCATCAGCAGGAAAGGCATCATGAAACAGATAGAATCCATAATATAAACTGACATGAAGAATTAAATTGATTTCCCCTTGGATTTTAGTGTCTAGTATTCTATAATTTCACTAGCAAGATTGTCTGACAATATCTTGGCACAGTCGAAAGAATACCCTTCGACTATTGTGTGTATAATGGGTACCCATGGTAGAAATAAATGAGTTGTGTTATCTTTTCCATAGAATCTACACATCATCATGGCTATATACATGAACTTTGGTTCTAGCGATGAGATTGTGTATATACCGTGAGAGTCATCTCTAAACTTTTCGGGGCGTGAACACCAGTCCTTGATCAAGTCAGAAAGGATTTTTCCATATTGATCACACTCCTTGTTAAAATTCACTAGGAAACTGGCATTGTAAATGAAGTTTGGTGTTGGAGACAATTTATACAACACTTGTATGTGTTCTGGCTGAAATGAACCAACATCTACCTTCTGAGAATTGAATATAGTTCTGGTTGGGATATCCACATGATCCAGTGCCCATCCAATCATATCATTGTAGGGTAAAAGCCTCGACCTTGTTTCTACCTTATGTAGCTATGACTGAGCAATTATATTGTATTTGATAGATAAGTCTTCATTTTCGTTGTCACTTGAATCATCCAGGAAGTTTACTAGTTCGTACTGTAGGATGTTGAATACATGCGTCCATGTTTTAACTGTGTCTATGCTTCTGGGTGAGGTGTCGGAGATAACCTCTGAGCTCTGGCCTAAAATTTCACTAGTTGTTTTAAATTCTTTTCGTGGCGGCATGGTAGCAGTTCTCAGAAACCTGTTATTTTTCATAGAAAATGCACAAGACTGAGTGTCTTTCTAAGCAAGTTCTACCAAAATGAGAATGTAATTAAAAATGAAAAACCTTACTTTCCTTAAACGCATCGATTTGCATATACCTTCACTGACAATGCGTTTAATTCTTTTAATAAAAATATTTTTGCGTTAAAGCAGGATCTTATTCGAGATCATTTCCCCAGGCTGGCCATTTAATGTCATTAATAGTCAATATTTTGTGACCGAAAAAGTATGAATGAAATTCGAAATCACCCGTATCGCAAAAAAAAACATAAACTTAACGGTTAGATAAGAATGTTTTATTTTGTTAATAAATCGAGTTTATATTGTTAAGTAATTATGTTTAACCTTAATCCATTTCGGGGTTTCCGGTCCCAGGTTATCTTACTTTAGTTCAATCTATGATCCTCGACTCACAAAATCACGATTGATTAATAAATAGTAATCATGTTTAAGTTCTTTAAATAATCATGATTAATTAAGGGTTTCGCGACTTCAGGTATCAGGACTTTAAGTTATCGTTTGAGGCAGGATTCTTGAAACGCGAAGTTGCGATAATGTTTAATTGTCATTAATCATTTTTAATCGTTTAATTAACCCAATTTAACTTAAGCTAGCTTCGCGACTTTGTAAATCAGGACTTTGGGGTTCTTTATATGTCTGACTGTTAATATCGCGAAATCCTGAAACCCAACACTTTGAAGACTGTCTTTAGCAATTTGACTTTTTAACGAATGGGCAGATCCATAATCTTTAAGGATTTTAGATCATTGGATTAATTGAATACTTTATCAATGGTGGTATCCAGGTGTGTGTTTGTCCTTATTTAAACAAGAATGAAACTTATTTAAGTCTGAAGTTTAGAAAAATATATATATATATTAACATAGGCTCCATCTAGGGATCTCGTCTCCTTGCAGGACGAGAAGAATAGTAGACCAAGTGCCTTTATTAGGTAAATGGAGTCATTATTGTAGTTCTGTGAAACACATTCTGAAAGAAAACACAGAAGGACTTGGAACTTCATCTATATGTCCAGAAACTTTGAAAATCGAATCATTCATCAATCTTGAATTCAGGCTTAAATTGCTTCCTTTTCTTAAAACGGATTTTATAATTGCTTGAGATAATCAAAACAACCTTAACCAATATATTAGACTTTGTTCGATTTTATTCACATCAAGGCAAAGTAATTTTAATTTTTTAAATAGGTTTCAATAGGGAGTCCCGTGTTGGCTTAGAATGTAGATCTTGTTTGAAGAAAAACTAGTTGTCGGAGTACATTATAATACATGTGTAACAGCCTTGTAGATATCATAGACATTGCTTCACTACCAACGAGCATGTTCAGTACCTCAGTGAAGTTCTCTAATTCCCATATTGAATTTACTTTCACCACTTCAATTAGTAACTTTGCATTTAAATGCTGAGATGAGGGCAATCATTTAATGAATTTCCTTTCATCATCTCTTTTTGGACTAGATGGGGGCAATCATTTTATGAATTTCCTTTCACCATCTATCTTATATTTAAAAACATGAAGTGAGGGAAATAAATTTGTATATAATAAAACATACCAGGGATGATATCTATTTATATTTTAGCAATAGAGGTCTGTTAACTCGCTTTGATCTGGACTAATCCCCTTCTGACTTTCAAAACATCTTTGCTTACTGGGAAGTTTTCATGAGGAATTTTATTTTCCAGGGACTTTCCTTTAGCGAAACTAATCAATTTAAATCTGATATAAAGGATAAAGTAGTTAGGAATAGACCAAACATACTTTGTATTTCAGTTAAATCTAGGAATATCATCGAGACTTTTTTCCTATTCTCATGTTGAATATTTGTTTTTAAGTTTTCAGAATTAAAGTGAACTTCTTTTTCCTTTTTGTCAAACAGGGAGAAATGTTCATAATTTCGTGAAAAAGAATTCAAGAATAGAAAAAAGGGCATAAGGATCCAGGTGTTCTATTGTGAGTATGGTCACTCTTATGGAAACTTTTTAATCAATTCTCGATACTTTTTCTTTAAGGTTTTTTTTTTTTTTTTTCCTATTCC
>SNQJ01S0074891.1:38612-53112 GCA_010110895.2 Picea sitchensis
TTCTCATGACCACCGGCAGTGACCATAGGCTATGCCAAAAAGGCGCTTCATATTTCATGAGTTTCCACACCATGCTTCGTTGACTCCAAGTCAACGAAACTCCAATCGCTTGCCACTTGTCCTATGATTCGACGGTTCATATCTGATCTTGATTCAATAGCTCAGATCATATCGCAATTTCACATATCGTGATTTCGACGTTCTTGTGGTTATGTTTCTTGCCTCTCCAAGTCACAATTCGCGAAACTCCAAAATGGAGTCGGATCAACGGTCCAGATCATACCTTGATTTGACGGCTACAATTAAATCGCGATTTCGCATATCACGATTTCAGTGGTTATGTTTCTTGCCTCTCCAAGTCGCGATTCGCGAAACTCTGAGATGGAGCTCGGATCAGCAGTCCACGTTCTTGGTGATCCAACGGTCCTGATCTTTTTGCGATCTTGCATCTCGTTGTTACTTAGATGGAGGTTCTCGTCACTCCAAGTCGCGATAGGAGAGACTCCGAGATGGATCTGGATCAACGGTCCACAACAAACCTCGATCTGACGACTAAGATAGTTTTGTGATTTCACATATCGCGAATTCGAGAGGTTAGGGAACCCCGTTCCTTTGACTTTCCAGTCAGGGACATGATGATCTTTCTCCACGTGTCCTTCCTGAAGATGGACGGTCCTCCTTCTTTCAGGATTTGGTGAGCTTGCTTCTCCTTGTACTTTAATGAACGTGCAGGTTCTCCCTGATCCAACGATGGTCGGAACTTATGCTCAAATCTGATGCCTGAGATCTTTCCTCCTCTTCTGCGCATTCTTATTTTCTACAATCAGATCTGACGGTCCTCCTTCTTTCGGGAATTAAAATGGGATCCAACGATCATAAATGTTGCTTCTCCTCCCGAGCTTACTTTGTTCCACTTACTCTAATTTTTAAATTGATGATCTACCAACAATCCTCTACACTATCGCTTCTGATCTTATTCAAATATTCTCTGCAGCGTCTTCTCATAATGCCCATCTATTACATACTTTTTGTACTCATGCCATATTCATTGTTGTACTTGCCATCAATGACAAGCATACAAACATGCGTTGTCTGTTAAATTTTTTCCAACAAGTACCATACACCATCTGAAACGGGCACATTCCGATTGATCTTTTAGTGCCTATTATGTTAGCCTAAAGCATATTTCAAATGTACATGCCAGATTTTCTTATTTTTAGTCAACAATTTTTTAATCATGGTTATCAAGCTCTTGTTCGAGGACTCGGCTAATCCGTTGCCCTGCGAATAGTAGATTGTAGAATGTCCTAGTACAATGTTGTAATTTTGACAAAAACTTATCATGGACATGGATTTGAAAGATTGATAATTATCAGTAACTATCTTTCGAGGATAGCCAAATCTTGATAAAATATTTTCTTCCAAGAAACTGATTACCACTGTGTATGTTGTGTTTCACCTAAGAATGGCTTCTACCCATTTAGTAAAATAGTCGGTAGCAGTCAGAATCCACTTATGTTGTGCACTTGAATGTGGATGTATTTCGCCGATGAAATCCAAACCCCATTGCTAAAACGAAGCTTCTATTTTAACTGGAACGAAAGGTAGTGTAGGAATATTTTGCGTGCCTGCAAATAATTGACAGGGGTTACACGCTCTGACTTTAGCATTCATGTCAGTGAATAATTATGGCCAATAATATCTTGCTCTTAAGATTTTGTAGGTTGTTTCTCTCCATGTGTGATGTACTCCACACACTCCTTCGTGAAACTCATTTATAACTTTCTCTATTTCAGATTCTACTAAACAACTTAGTAAAAATCCCAAAGGATCCTTCCAATATAATTGGCTATCCATGATAGAATATTTTACTACGTGTAACTTCAGCATTCTAGATTTGGAAGAAGTCATATTGCTTGGGTATTGCAGAGTTAGAAAGTAAGAGACTATGTCTTTATACCAAGCTGAAGAAGAGAACTTTTCCTGGATTTGAATTGTAGGTATTTGATTGTCAAATTCTTCTATATCTAAAATTTCGTCGTTAGCTTGCAAATGATTTATTCCAAGCGCTCTGAAATTAGATTCAGCTAGTAGCTTAGACAAACCCTGTCCTTTGATGAGCTTCATGGGTTTCACCTCCAGATCAAATTCTTGAATTTTAGCAAGCCATCAGCCCCTCCTTCCATCACTATCGGGTTGAACCAATATATATTTAACGGAACTGGTGGGTACATATGCAATTATCTTATAATGTAGTACATAGGTCCTGAAATATTTTAGGTCCTTCACCATTGCATATGCATGTTTTTCAAGTATATCGTATCTCAACTCTGTGTCTCTAAGGATTTTACTGAAGAATTCTATTAGTTGTTTGAACCCTTCTTCGTTCTTCTATAGAAGTACTGTCGCTATTGTGTGTTCAGAAGTGAATGAGAAAATCAGGAATTCTTTCATATAATCTGGGCTTGCTAGTACCAATGCTTCACCTATAACATTCTTGATACATTCGAATGACGCTTTGTCTTCAGTTGTCCACTTGACCTCACTGTCCTTTTTTAGCATATCTATAATCAATTTTACAATTTCAGCGAAGTTTGGGATGAATCTTCTTAAAAAATTATTTTTTCCTAAAAATGATTGTATTGCCTTTCTATTCCTAGGAATATTTATAGTATCTATAGCTTTAACTATTTTCGAATCAATTTTAATTCCATCCTTATATACTATGTGGCCCAAGATTTTACCTTCCTACATTACAAAATGAGATTTCTTGGGATTCAAAGACAAACATAATTTTTGACATTTTTCAAACATCTTCTTGAGGTGTATTAGGTGCTCTGCATCAGATTTAGAAAACATGGTTAGATCATCAAGATAAATGACAAAAAAATTATATATTTCGCCAACAAAGGAGATGTCCATATCTCGTTGGAAAGTGGCTCCTGCGTTCATCAAACCGAAAGGCATTTTATCATACATAAAGATACCCCATGGGGTGGTGAACGCGGTTTTTTCTTTATCATCCTCATGTACTGCAATTTGATTATAGCCTGAAAATCCGTCAATCATGGAAATTATATTTTCTCCGACCACTTTTTCCAATACGTGATCCATTTTAGGTAATGGATAATTATCTTTGAGAGATGATTTGTTTAAATTTCTGAAATCAACGCACAGTCTGATTTCACCATTTTTCTTCCTGAACGGAACTAAATTAGCTACCCATTCGAATTATCTGAGTGGGACAATGATATTGGCATCTAGGATTTTTTTTACCTCTTTCTCTATCACAGGCATTAATATAGGATTTATCTGTCTGAGCTTCTGCCTAAAAGGTTTAACACCTTGTTTCAGAGGAATTTTGTGTTCGATTACGGTGGTATAATAAGTTCTTAATTCATCATAGGACCAAGAAAAGACATCCTTGTACTTCTTGAGAAGCTCAACATATTTTATTTTTATTTCAAGGGGCACAGTATTTAGATATTTTAACCAACCTTGGAATTTCCTTGGTGTCTATATCACAGTTTTCAACCTCTTCAGGTTGAGGCTGTAAAGTAGACTTCAAGGGAATATCGTCATGATCAATAATCTCTCTAAGGGAATCAAACCTTTAGGGATCTGATTATTTTTCAGTATCACCATGCGGTGATTAGCGATCTTATCTTGAAACTCCCGAGGATCTTCTCCTTCCTGCATAATCCAAGCAGGGTCATTGTGATTTTCTTGGTCAATATGTGTTTCAGCAAAGTTGTCCACCATTTTTAGGAATTGTCTGATTTGTTCATCATCTTTGAAAACTTGTCAGTGTTTATATTGTTTGGTATTGAGGGTCTATGCCTCATTTATATATGATACTTCAGTTTGAATACCGTAGGAGGTACAAACGTTGAGGTTGCTTTAGCCAATGAATATGCCCGTTGATTTTTTGTTTTGGGGATGCATTGAACATTAACCGATGAGAAAAAAAAATCAATCAAATCTCAGGCACAATTTCTGTAAGACCTCAAACTCGGGTGTTTAGCCTAGTATTGATGATTTATCTATTTTATAATTAATTCCGCATCACCATAGACTTCCAAGTTTTTAATTTTCAACTTCCTAGCAGCCTCTAATCCTAATACCAGGGCTTCATACTCGCATACATTATTGGTGTAATCAATGTCCCACTGTAAACTATAAGAGAAAGGGAAAATAAACTCATCTCTAGGTGCCACAAATAACACTCCATCTCCTGCCCCTTCACATGACGAAACACCATCGAAATACATTTTCCAAACTCCAGTACTATTTGCATCTTTATTTGTCTTCTCTATTTTTTCTTTTTCTGTACAATTTTCTTCTCTACATTCATCTAAATCATCATCAATTGATAAAATACAGTTTCCTAAATCTTAATCTGCGACATAAACAGGGTAATTATTCAGATTCAACGGATCAATTACTATAAATGTCATCCTTGTTTCTCTATATAGGCGGGTGAACTGTCCGTCGAAGATTGGGATTGTAGCGTATGTCATGTTGAGTTGGAGGTATTCTCCAAATTTAGCGTCCCAGAACCTGGATAACAACATGCCATACTTTGGAGGTATATCAGCAACAACCACATCCATCAGAACACTTTTTACAGGAATATGTGCAAGATTAACCACTAAATCTTTAATCATACCCAAACATTTAACTTTTCTCGAATCAAAGGAATGCAAATCTTCGTATGGTCGAGTAATTTAGAGACCAAGTCTATCCATAATAGCTTTGGGCATCACATTGTGGGAAGCTCCAAAATCCAACATGCAATCATGGAGCAGATGATCATGCACAGTTAATGTAATGTAGAAAGGAGCAACAGTTTCTCTAGCACCTTCAAAATGTGGACCAAAAATTATATTTGGTTTATCATCTTCTAAATTTATAACGTCGGCTTGACTTTCAATATACGAAAAAATTTATCATTTTGACAATTTTCTTTCTGTATGTAGGGTTTCTTTCCAGTTCCACCAGAGGTACATGGATCTTGATCTTTTTAATCTCATTCTCTAGACTGAAATTTCTCGTTGTCTTATCGACTTCTCTGGTTTTGGTTTCTATCTCCCTTTTTTCTGATTTATTAGTTTATGTTTCTTTTGTTTCAATTGTTTTTGTCTCGACAATCTATGTTTCAACTGCTTTTGTTTTGGTAGTCTGTGTTTCAGTTGTTGCTTGAGTTGTTTCATTCGCTTTACTTTTCGACAATATTTTCTTTGGTTGGGCAATTGTGATATTTCTATCTCTTGGCCTTAGATTATACTTCTGTTGGAGCTCGGCCATTATATTATCGACGATTCCTTGATAAGAAAAATATTCTGTAATATTTATGCTCTCATCATTATTAGACCAATATTCTATGTTTAAAGACTTTTCATAATCTTGTCTCGTCAAATAAGGTTCTTGACAACCATCGTCAAAATTATTCATATCTTCCTCTAACTCCTCAAAGTTTCGCATGTCCTCTCATCCTATTAAATTTTTCATTCTTAAAGGGGGCCTGAATCTTTTGATATTCATTCTTGATTTGTCTTTGTGGAATTTGAGGATTAGGATTTCTTTTGAAATATTTTCTAGGGAATTGATCATTCTTAGATTGGTCCAATTCCATTTTGGATATTTTATTTGGCAATTCTTTGATTATTTTTTCCATGTCATCCATCTTATCTTCTTAGGACATCCTATATCTGGAGGGTCCTGCTTGTTCTCTGTATCATATGATTTCTTTATTTCCCATTTCAAATTTAGCTTTTAAATTCCCCGATGCCATCATATTTGACTCAATTTCTACAACATCGTCCTGCATTTTAGTGAGGTCAACGGATCTCCTTTCCCTCAACAATAGAGAAAAATCAGGCTCGAAAGCCTCGACAAAAGTTACCTTTGCTGCAGGTTGGGAGGGTTTAATCTCATCTTGGATCTTGTTATATAATTTATTAAACCTTTGAGTGAATTCAAGAACTATTTCTGATTTTTTCCTTCTTAAAGATCCAAACTCGGTTAGATAATAAAGGTGATCTTTTCTCTCTCCCCATTGTTTGAGAAAGACACTTTCTAACTCATCATATGATCCTATGGAATCGACCGACAGTCCTCAGAACCAAGTTCTTACATGTCCCTCGAAAGTTTGAACTAGGAGTCTTGAATAAACATATTCGTGCTCAAGGCCAAGGATATCAACGAATTGATCGAAGAAATTAATGTGCTCAGTCGCGGTTAAGTCTCCCTCTCTAGTGAACTTTGGTAGGTTTTTCATATAGTTTTCGGGTAAATCATGGAGGGGAACTGGGAGGACCAAAGGAGCATACCTAGAGGGTAATTTAGCAAAACTCATAGGAGGTGGAAGTGGTCCTTGACTGCCTCCTCCTCCTCCTCCAGCACCATGTCCTCCTATACCTCCAGCACCGCCTCCAGCACCAGCCATTGATATTATAGGGGATGAAACTTGGAGATTATATCAAAGATTTTCAAAGAGCTATAGTGACCATTTGGCTGCATATAGATGAAGTGGAAAAGTTTCAGGAAACTGACCGTCAGGAGACAGGAAATCTGAAAAAGAGGGAATGGGGAAAGGAGGACTAGTTTCTTCTGATTTACAGGATGTATACACAGGAGAACCAATAGTAGTTGAGTCAGGGTATAAGATATATTCCTCAAAACTTCAAGAGGTTGGAAGCTTGAATTTGGGAACTGATGAAATGTCAATTGAAGAGGGTATTGAGATGGATGTTTTACCTTTATTGGTAAAGGAGATAGTTGGAACGGTCTCATATTTAATCTCGAGTGAAACCAATTCAGGTTTTAGGGTTTCGGCCTCGATTCTATCAGTAGATGTTTCTCTAAAATGGAGTTTGGTGGGACCTTATTGCGAAGTTAACTGCTCAAGTAAAACCTTAGTATTATATTTGGGTTTATAAACCTTACTTGTTGATGCAGTAGTTTATTTAAGGTATCCCCTTGGTTTCAAAAGTCTTTCAGGGTAAGATACGGGCGAAGTCTGCTTATCGTTTGGATTCTTTCTGGTATTATTTCGACTAAATGTCAATTTATTAGTTGTGGAGTCGCCAAGTGAAAGATAAAAAAAAATAACCTTATAATGTATTCAATATTTGTTCACTATCAAAGAGAGAAGCTTACCAATGTCGTTCTCCCAGGGAAAAATATATTTGTTTCTCCGTCCCCGGGCAATGGTGCCAAAAAGATGTTGTTCCTGAGTTTATACTTAAGGCTCAAAGCATAACATCAGGCATCAAGAAATAAGGAAAGTTTTAATATTTGATTTTTCTACCTCAGTTATGTGAGAAAAATTCCTTAAATTGAATTAATAGTATAACAACTCAGAGGTCATCTTTCGTGTCTGAGTTAAAATTAAAAGTATTGAATGTAATGAGATAAAAACATAAAGTTGTTAGACAAAGCAAGGCATCAGTTATAGAAGAATATTACTTTGTTACAGAAGAAGAAAATAGATCATATAACCTTAAATGAAGCATAAAATATAGCAATCTAATTGACTTACAGGTCTTGTATTTACTAACAACAAATACAGAGGAAAAATTGTTCTCTATCAGATAACTAGATGAAATGTAATAACAATAGATGTTGTACTAAATTGCGATCATGCATTCATCAAGGAAATATATAAAAAGATGATGAGATGTGGAAAGATAGAACAACACATAAATCAAACTGAACGAAATGTGGAATCTCTGGTCTGTACTTGTATTAATCCTCAATGAGTAGAGTTTTCTCAATTACATTAGGCAAAAATCAACCCCTTTTCACTCTTTTGAGTATGTATTTATACAAAATATTTCCAACCCTAGGCGATTGGAATTCTAGTTATTTCTAAAAAGAAACGATTACAAAATGAAAAACTTGGAACACTTTTCTTATTTCTCCTATATCTCTTTCTCATGCCAACAAAGGCATTTTCTTTTCTTAATTTCCATCTCGAACACATATAATCTCTAATAACAATTTGTATACATATTACCTCATTGATTCTTTTAGGTACTCCCTTTTCCTCACTCAATACATTCGACACACCTGCCTACAGATTGTGCTACTAGTCTGGAGGGTTATGTCATGTCTTTTGCCTCAAAAATATACAACTTGTTTTCTAATTGTGGCAGTCTGTCTTCCATTCTTTTGTCTTTTGAAGTCATTAATTCTAACTGCAGATTAGGCTTTACCAACCATCTATCTATTTGAGTGATGTCAACTTGTTTTATAGGTGAAATTTCTACCTGAGCTTCTTCTAATCTTGCTTTGATATCAAGTTGATGTTTTACTATGTCGATTTGTCCCAGTACTTTAGAATTATCCTCCTTTCCAAGGCCTAATGACTCTTTATTAAGAAAGTGAAAAGCTTCTTCATAAGCCTCTTTGATTTCTTTAGTTGTTCTTTTACTTTCGGCTATGTTGGTTTCATAGGTATTCAATATTATATCACCTCTAATCTTCTCTGAAATGGATAACCTGGGAACTAAAGACATTCCTTATATGTTCGATGATACAACCTCTTCTTGGAAAGTGGTCCTAGCTGTAGTTGTCTCTCTCTCTCTGAAACAAATATGATCCAATGATTGGTTCACCACCAAAAAATGATTTTGAATGATTTCTACCTTAGTAAAAAGGCTATGTTGTGTTATTTCTAGTTTATTTCGCACTTCCAATGCATAAGCGCGAAACACTAATATATCCACAACCATGTTCTCAGTGGAGTTGACTTTGGCTTGTAATTGCTTTACCAACTCATCCTATTGGATGGCCCATCCTTCGCTCGCTTTTACATTCTTATGCATCTCCTCCAGGTTGGATTTAAGCTATTGAAATTATTTTATGTCGCTATCTCTCATCTTCTCAAATCCCTTGTTTACCTCACTTCTAACGTCCTCTTATACAATCTTTATTTGGTTTTGTAATTAGTTTATTAGCAGGTCTTTTTTCTTCAACCGTTCTTTTAAAGTTCCAACCGAAAACTAATTGGTTGTTGCATAAGCCCCCAATGAACCTGCTACTTCTTCAGCGAACTCTATCTCTTCTAAGGATTCTCCATCAATTAGTACTTTGTGTCTTTTGACCATTACACCCGCCCTTTGGTGTGTTTCTCTCTTCACCATAGCTTTCATTTTCTTGCTGAAAAATAAATCATAAGGAGGTATCTCTTCCATAGGAATGGATGTGAGATATTCTATGAATATTACCTCTACATCGGGGTTCCCTCTGGTGAACTGTAAAGGTGTGATAAACTGAATGGGGCTGCCAATTTATGTGGATGATTGTTTTCCGGTTGCATATATAGTTGATTTATATCATGTAGACAATAGTCTATATTCTCCTTTCTTTGTTAGTATCTATGCTTGATCTTTGGCCTAATCACCTGATACATCTGTCATCGGGGTATCTTCTTTCTGAGTCGAGACCTCAGTTCTCTCATATTTTTCTTGGGTTTCTTTTTTGCTAGAGCTTATGGATTCTTGACTCCGGGTCTCTATTTTCTGTGTAGTTGGAGACGTCAGGGCTCCTCCTTGCAACACTTTAGGGAGGCTACTTCTTCGGTGCCTCTGGAAGTCATAAAATTCAATCATTTTATCGGGTGAAAGATTTCAAACCCAAACTAATACCTCTGGATAATATCTCACTCCTTGATAAATCTCGTCTTGAGGAGAATCCTTCTGTTCATACCTTTTCAGATTGCAACTATCCATATGGTTACCCATGACCTTCTACGGGTCGTGCTTATTGAATTCAATGTTGACCAGCTTTATTTCTTCTAAGGTCACGACCTCTACTTTGGAGTGGTTGAAATCCAATAAAGAAAATGCACAAATATATAAGGGAAAATATGGCCATACCCTTTTCTGTACCGCTTTGAGGTCTTTGCTAATCCCACCGAGTACTGTTTGTCATGTGACCTCGTGGAACACTAGTTGGTCTGGTAACAATTGTGGCATAGCTTATGGAGGAACTGAATAGCCAAAAACCCTAATATAGAAGAAGTGTTCCTCGATGTACTAGTCTGCCACTCTACCCAGGTTAGCCAAAATTTTGTTTAAAATTCTAGGAGGTGGGTGACCAAATATAACAGTGTGCATCGACACCACTACCTAGTTACAGATTTCATAGAAGAGATATTTCGCCTTGTCTTCCCAGAGTTTCGAATGATAAATATCGATTGGTTATGCGCTACTTGGAGTCCAGCTCCAGCCCATCAGCGGGAAAGGCGTCATGAAATAGATAGCATCCATAATATAAGATGACATGAAGAATGAAGTTGATTTCCCCTTGGCTTTTAGTGTATGGTATTTTGTAATTTCACTAGCCAGATTGTCTGACAATATCTTGGCCGAGTCGAAAGAATACCCTTTGGCTACTGTGTGTATAATGGGTACCCATGGTAGAAATAAATGAGTTGTGTTCTCTTTTCCATAGAGTCTACACATCATCATGGCCATATACATGAACTGCGGTTCTAGCGATGAGATTGTTTATATGTCGTGAGAGTCGGCTATGAAATGTTTCGAGGCATGGACACCAGTCCTTCATCAAGTCAGAAAATATTTTTCCATATTGATCACACTCCTTCTTGTTAAAATTCACTAGGAAACTGGCATTGTAAATGAATTTTGGTGTTGGAGACAGTTTATACATCACTTGTATGTGTTCTGGCCGAAATGACCCAACAACTACCTTCTGAGAATTGAATATAGTTTTGGTTGGGATATCCACATGATCCAATGCCCATCTAATCATATCATTGTAGCGTAAAAGCCTCGACCTTTTTTCTACCTTATGTATCTATGACTGAGAAATTATCGTGTATTTGATAGATAAGTCTTCCTTTTTGTTGTCGCTTGAATCATCCAGGAAGTTTACCAGTTCGTACTATAGGATGTTGAATACATGCGTCCGGGTCTTAACTGTGTCTATGCTTCTGGGAAAGGTGTCGGATATAACCTCTGATCTCTGGCTTGAACTTTCACGAGTTGTTTTAATTACTTTTTGTGGCGGCATGGTAGGAGTTCTCAGAAACCTGTTATTTGTCACAGAAAATTCACAGGACTGAGTGTCTTGCTAAGCAAGTTCTACCAAAATGCGAATGTAATTAAAAATGAAAAACATTTCTTGCCTTAAACGCATCGATTTGCATATACCTTCACTGACAATGCGTTTAATTCTTTTAATACAAATATTTGTGTGTTAAAGTAGGATCTTATTCAAGATCATTTCCCCGGGCTGGCCATTTAATGTCATTAATAGTCAATATTCCATGACCGGAAAAGTATGAATGAAATTTGAAATCACCCATATCGCAAAAAATGGCATAAACTTAATGGTTAGATAAGAATGTTTTATTTTGTTAATAAATCGAGTTTATATTGTTAATTAATTATTTTTAACCTTAATCCATTTCGAGGTTTTGGGTCCCAGGTTATCTTATTTCAGTTCAAGCTCTGATCCCCAACTTGCGAAATCGCGATTGATTAATAAATAGTAATCATGTTTAACTTCTTTAAATAATCACGATTAATTAAGGGTTCCACGACTTCGGGTATTGGGACTTTAAGTTGTCATTTGAGGCAGGATTCTCGAAACGCGAAGTTGTGATAAGGTTTAATTGTCGTTAATCATTTTTAATCATTTAATTAACCCAGTTTAACTTAAGCTAGTTTCGTGACTTTGTAAATCGGGACTTTGGGGTTCTTTATATGTCTGATTGTTAGTATCGTGAAATCCCAAAACCCGACACTTTGAAGACTGTCTTTAGCGATTTGAATTTTTAAAGAATGGGAAGCTCCATAACCTTTAAGGATTTTAGATCGTTGGATTAATCGAAGACTTTATCAACAGTGGTATCCAAGTGCATTTTTGTCCTTATTTAAACAAGAATGAAACATATTTAATTCTGAAGTTTAGAAAAATATATATGTTTCAACACTGGGCATGAGAAAGTATTTTCATTTGCATAATTATTCTTCTCATGCAAAAGGTAGAATTGCTATCTATCAACTCAAGGGAAAGGCATCCATGTGGTGGGATCAACTTTTGCAAGTGTAACACATTAAAGAGAAAAGTGTTACTTGGAGAGAATTCAAGAAGTATTTTGGGAAGACATACTTGACTAAGAGATATTATGACAAGAAAATGAAAGAGTTATTTGAACTCAATCTTGGGAGTATAACAATAGATATTGAATATGAAAGAAGGTTTTTAGAACTGTTGAAATATGTCTCTTTCATCAAGGATGAGACAGTTAAGATTCAAAGGTATTTTAGTGGATTGTCATCATTCATCAATGACAAAATACAGTATGATGATCTCAAGACATTGGAGGAGACCATAAGGAGAGCTAATGCCTATATGATCAGCAGAAAGCAAGGCCAACTTTCCAAAAAGATTGGGAAGACAAAAAGAAATTCAAGATGGGTCAGAGGAAGAAGGGAACTAAGCCACCATTCTTCATAAATAATCCACGGGGACATCAAACTCCTAGAGATCCCAGAACGATTGAAACAGGGGGTCAAAGACCAAGGCAACCACCTATTCAATGTTGGGGTTGTAAAGGGGATCATATGTACAGAGATTGTCCTCAAAAAGGTGAAAAAGTGAGAATTGTTCACAATGTAAAACAAGATGAAACAGTGGAGGACATGGGTAAAAATGTGCCAAGGATATATGCATCCCTGGACAACAAGAAAGCAGAGTATCAGTCACATATGATTTAAGTGGAAGGTATGATCAACAACCAAACCATTGCTATTTCAATTGATTCAGGAGCTAGTCATAGTTATATATATCCTAAGATGGTGGAAAGTTTTCATTTTCCAAGAAGAAAGCATGGAAAATCTTGGTTGGTGAAGCTGGCTACCGGAGCCAAAAGAAAAGTTAATGAGATGGTTAAGTCATGTCTTATGGACATGAAAGGATTGAACACCAGGGAAGATTTGAACATCTTGCCCTTAGGTTCCTATGACTGTTTAATTGGGATGGATTGGTTGGACCAACATCATGATATCCTAGAATATCATAACAAGGCATTTACTTGCTTGGATGAGGAACGGAGTCTAAAGAAAGTGCAAGGAGTTCCCATGGCAGTAACCATTAGAGAAATTTCAGCATTGAAGCTAAAGAAATGTTACAGAAAAGGGTGTCAAATCTTTGCAGCTCATATGGAGGAGACACCTAAAGATAAGGTGCCAAATTTGGAAGATCATGCAGTCTTGGAAGAATTTGAAGATGTGTTCAAGGAGGTACCAAGAATACCCCAAAGAGAGATATTAATCTAATGCCTGGAGCAACTCCATTGTCAAAAACTCCTTACAGAATGAGTACACCAGAGTTGAAGGAGTTGAAGAAGAGCTTCTAAAGAAGGGGTATATAAGCCCAAGTGTGTCACCTTGGGGTGCCTTAGTCTTATTTGTAAAGAAAAAATATGGAACATTAAGATTGTGCATTGATTTCAGACAGTTGAATAAAGTGACTATGAAGAACAAGTATCCTCTGCCAAGGATTGATGATCTTTTTGATCAATTGAAGGATGCAAAGATCTTTTAAAAGATAGATCTCAGGTCAGGATACCATCAGGTAAGGATTAAAGAGGAAGATATCAGTAAGCCCGCCTTCAGGAAAAAGTATGGTCATTATGAGTTCACAGTGGTGCCATTTGGGTTGTCAAATGCACCAATTGTTTTCATGTGCTTAATGAATGGTGTTTTTTGAGAATATTTAGACACGTTTGTCATTTTATTTTTGGATGACATTCTTATATACTCTAAGTCAGAAGAAGAGCATGAGCATCATTTGAGAATGGTGTTGCAAGTATTAAGAGAGCATTAGTTGTATGTCAAATTGAGCAAGTGCTCATTTTATCAGAAGTAAATTCATTATTTGGGACATATCATTTCAAAGGATGGGATAGCAGTGGATCCTGAGAATATATAAGCTATTAGAGAATGGTCAGTGCCAAAGAATGTGACAGAGGTCAGATAATTCATGGGCCTTGTAGGATACTACAGGAGATTTATTGAAGGATTTAAGCATATAGGGGCTTCTGAAATGCAAGATATTAGATATTATTTTTGGGATTAACTGCGTAGTGTAAGTCATTAATCTATGACCCATATTCATGAGTATTAGTCGCAACTGACCAATAATTCTCATGATTTGAATAGTCCATTTAGCACTCATTGCATCGGATGATGCTCACAGGGGTGAAGATATGGGATTGAAGCCAATGAAATGAATGACATAGCATCAATCATCACTTTTGGGGCTTGCACCCAGTAACCAGGACTTCCCAGGTGGTCACCCATCCCAAGACGCCTCTGGCTCAAGCGCGCTTAACTGTGGATTTTTCCCCACAATCAATTCCACTTAGCTTGCTACCCCATTTGCAAAACCTTAGCAAGTATCATGCCTTATGAACTACCCAGTTAGAGATCCCTTCACTCTTATTATTTAAGCATATAGG